>PVKN010013088.1:0-20146 GCA_004027915.1 Capromys pilorides
A
This sequence comes from Capromys pilorides, assembly GCA_004027915.1. Taxonomy (NCBI): domain Eukaryota; kingdom Metazoa; phylum Chordata; class Mammalia; order Rodentia; family Capromyidae; genus Capromys; species Capromys pilorides. The sequence continues at coordinate 2 of PVKN010013088.1, forward strand.
GCATTTCTATTTAGTCTAATTTAGACTGCAAATTTAATGCTAGTTTATATTGTAACAAAAATTAAAAATTAAAAAATTGTTTGATTGGCTGATTTTTATGGAGGGAGGAGTAGGATGCTATGTTTAGGAAAACTAGTTTCAATTTGTGTTACTTTACTGCTCAAAAACCATTAAAGTTCCCAACTGCTTACAGAAAACTTCCAAAATATCTTGAGAAAACTGATTTTGGCTTTAAGTAACTTAATAGTCTTTTGTCTCACTCTGCTAGGCCCCCTGACTTGGAAATGGGTTTGTTTCTAGCATGCTTAGCCACTTACTTTTTTTTTTTGGCGGGACCAGGGTTTGAACTCATGACCTTGCACTTGCCAGGCAGGCACTTGTGCCACGGAGCTATCTCCTTGGCCTGTTTCTAGCATTTGAATGAATGTATGCCATTACCTCTGTGAGCCACGAGGGGTGGAACCGCCTTAGCAGGGTGCTCACCTCCAGTGCCCTCCGTAGAGCTACAGTTTGTAACTGCTCGCATCTTGGTCTCTAACCCCTAAAGAAACCGGAGAGGGAAGTTGGAGGGAAGACTTCTGAAAGTAGATTGATTTAAACATCTCTCTCTGCTTGGACTGCCTTTCTTTTTCAGTTGTGTGCTGAATCCCTGTTTGAAAATCAGTCTTTGGCAGAATAAGAAAGGGAAGAAAAAGGTTTATGGTGTTGTGGTATTTCATCACTGTGGCCAAGTGCCTGAGAGACAGTTCAGAGGTGGAAACATTTTGTTCATATTTCAGAGGTTTCTGTCAAGGGTAGGCTGATCCAGAGTCCTGTGGGCCTGAAATGAGGCAGAACATCCTGCTAGAGGGGTGTGGCAGCCAGGAAGAGAAAGGGCTGAAGTCAGAGAGGAGGGGCTGTCAGCCCGTGTGAGCCCCCTCTCAGCTGATCCTGCCAGCAGACTGATCTCATCAGTGGACTGGTCTGCTTGACCAAGGTAGAGCCCTCAAGCCATGTATGCTGGGGAAACATTCAGTCTCTTCTGTAACGAACAGGTGCCATTTTCCTTAATTAACCAGCACAAATTAAGGATTTTGAAGGTCTACTTGGAAGTTATTCTCTGTTCTCCTTTAAGAAAACAGCGTCTTTAAATGCTAAGTATGTGTGGGAGGAGGTGTGTGGGAGGAGGTAGGACTATCAGAATCTGACTGCTAGCTATTTAATACACATCAGTTTGTTCTATTAACTCGAAAGTGATAGTTCTGGGCCGGTGAGATGGTTCAGTGGTCTAAAGCGCCTGCTTAGGAAAGCACAGGCAACTGCAGGGACTGCGGTTCGATCCCCGGCACCACATGCTGCACCAGCCCCCACCACCAGGGCAGGCTGAGCCAGCCACAAAATAAAAAAAATAAAGAAACAAACAAACACAACAAGCAAACAAACAAACAAATAAATAAATAAATAAATTAAAAAAAAAAAAAAAAAAAAAGAAAGTGATAGTTCTACTACAGAATCTGATCCTGAAGCCCGGAAGCTTAAATGATTCAACGACTGGGGAGCAAGCCATATGTGAAAATGTGTCTTTTTTTTCTTGCTATAGGGATTCAGGATGCAGTTCGGGCTGACCTTGAGCTTGCTTTGTAGCCAAGGCTGGTTAAGAACACTATCTTTTTGTCTTTTTTTTTTTTTCCTAGAACCCAGGATCAAATTGAGGACCTTGCACTTGCCAGGCAGGCACTTGTGCCTCTGAGCTATCTCCTTGGCCCATCTTTTTTGTCCTTTTGGAACAGGGTTTCACTGTGCAGTTCAGGCAGGCCTTGAGCTCACTTTGGAGCCCAGGCTGGCCTCAGACTTGTAGCTAATCCTCCAAGTGCTGGGATTACAGACCTGTACCACCAGGCCTGTGTGTGTTTGTTAAAACAATTATTTTTACATAAAGTTCAGATAGTTTTATTTATTTTTTTGGTGGGACTGGGGTTCAAACTCAGGACCTTGCACTTGCCCGGCAGGCACTTGTGCCATGGAGCTATCTCCCTAGCCCCTAGATAGTAGTTTTAAAGATCACCTTTTTCCTTGTGCATTGTGAATTGGCACCCTAGGTCTGACATAGTTGTGCTATATTGGCCTGTTTGTAAATATGCTCAACATCTTGTGAATAAATATTCAATATGCCATCCGTCTCTGAAGTTTCTTGTATTAGAACGAACCACACCTTGCAAGCCAAGCCACAAGTTAAAAAAAGTCAAAGGTATATAGACAAAACTAGTCCTCCGTGCCTGAAACAAGCTGCCTTAGTCATGAGATACACATTGTCTGGCTAAGGTCAGCTATTAGTTGCTAGACAACCCTATGTCACATGTTACTAACTTTATAAAGGTATAAAGTCGGTTTTGTTTTGGGGTGGGGAGCAACCAGATGGGCCACCAAGCTTTTGTCTTATCTTTTTCTCATTCCTGCTGCCCCGTTTCTCCCTGGGTAAAACCAACAGATCTCTTATGTAACAGCTAATCAGAATAAATTGAAGGATTTTTTTTTTTTGGGCTGACTCAGGCTGCCTTTAGGGCATGTCTCATGCTCCATGTGGAGGTGGGGATCAAACTGTGGTCCCTGATGCCTGAGTGACTGCCAAGTGATAGCTTTAATCAACTGAGCTACCTGGCAAGCCCTCTAATCAGATTGAATTGAGAGGTTCAGTGGGTCAGATAAGAGTACTGACATCTGATTAACTAGATTTACATAGAATTTTATCTGTGCTCATCAGTTTTCTCATCTGGACTCTTAACTGCCAATAGCCTTACTTAGATGGCTTTACACTTTACCTCTTTTAATAGCTTGCTCTTGATGGTTAGAGACCCTGTCATCACATCTGTTGCTAAAGAGAATAGCTTACCTCAGAAACTAAAGACCTATCCCTTTACTTTCTCTACAAAGATACTGCCTCATCTACAAAACAAGGTGATCAGAGGTCTGCCTACTTAACATTAAAAATGGCTTTTACTAGAACAGCATATTTTCTTAATTTCAGTTATATCATGCTGGCAGTAACAAATTTGTTAGCTCAGAATTGCTCCCTGAAAGATAATCCCAAGAATCTGTTCAATGTTAACCAATTTCCAGATACAGTGATCTTGCCAAAGTGAGCAGTGTTCTTTGAAAGACTTGTTCTGACTTCCTGGGTTAATGTCTTCAGTTATGTGAAATAGGAATTGAGGAAATCTACAATTAAAAAATGCATACTTTATGACTTCAAGGACTGGGGATACAGCTCAGCAGCACAATGCCTACCTTGCAAATGTTTGATTCCCAGTACCAAAATAAAATATAGACATTTTTCGTCAGTGGAAGTACATTTAATGGGTGTGATGGTTAGGAGGGGGAAGTCTAGTTAGATTGCCTTGATTTGCCTTTTACCACACAGATAAAAGTAACCTCACAGGTTTTGAGGATAAATGGACACTAAACACTTAGTTTCCCATTCTGAGAAACCTCCTAGCTCAGGCTGGCCTCATCCAGGTGCTGGGTCTAAAACATAAACCACCACTCCGGGCCAGTAACTCTAGTACACGTTTAGGTAGAGCCAGACATGCCAGTGCATGCCTGTAATCCCAACACTGCAGGGAGTTTGAGGCTGGCCTAGACTACTAACCATGGTGAGTTCAAGGCCAGCCTGAACCACAGTGTAATCCTGCCTTCAAGAAAAAAATGACCTAGATTTTACATGCAGCCATTTGGGAGAGGAGAGGCGCCCTCGGTGGTAGCAACAGCTAACAGTACGGCTCTGCTATGCACCGTTCTGTACGCTCTGCACGTGGTTTTCTTATCCATACTTTACAAATGAGCGAACAGGCTCGGTGAAATCATCTTGCCCAGGTCCCAGAGGCGAGTGATGGGGCTGAGCGCACAGAATCAATTTGGCTAGTTAAGTAATGTGGGTGGCAGACTCTAAGCACTTGAAATTACTTCAAGACAGACCATGCTTTAAATTGCTAACAGTAAATATTTATTAAGGATTGAAGCCAAGAATTTGTAAATGCATTTGAATACCTTGTTGATAAAATAGTAACATTCCGTCTTCGCAATCTGAGAATACAGGAAGGTACTGAGGCTCTGAGGTGCGTATCATACCCAGGCAGTCGGAACACGCGCACCACCTACTGTAGTGTTACACCGCACCCACTTTTCAGAAAAGCCACCTCGAAGCTCTACTGGACAGCTGAGTAAATAGTGCCAAACAATCTAGACAACAGGGAGAAAGCAATGACGCAGCAGGCAGCGCACATCTCGAAGCCCACCTCTAAGCACACGACATCATGAATATTAAAAACAAAGGATGCAACAGAAATTCGGCATTTTCCCAAAGAGCACTGGCAGTCTTTAGCGCATGAGGAGACTGTGCTTGGGGCCGTCCACTCGCTCCAGCTTCTCAAAGTGTTTCCTGGCATTGCGGATGTTGATCAGAGTAGCTGCGGACGGGATGGACGGATCCGACATGACCACCATCACGTACGTGTTCGACGTGAAGATGTCGATGAACGCGGCGAAGTTGGAATTCCGAACTTCCATGCTCTGGAAGGAGGCGGCCAACTTACTGCAGCTCAACTTGAACTGCTTAATGATGTTGCTGATCTTCTCAAACCGGTGCACGTCACGCTGCTCCTTGCACTGGTAGTGAGAGATCACCAGGAAGGTGGCCCGCTCGAACAGCAGCACCTCGTCGGCCTCGATGATCTGCGCGAAATTCCTGAGGTTCATCTCCAGCTGCTGCACGTTGGGGATCAGCTGGTAGACAATGCTCGACCAGGCCTTGTAGAGCGTCTCGTCCCAGATGGACGTCCGGAAGCAAGCGCACTCCAGCGGGCGGGACAGGCGCCTCAGGTCTTCCTCGCGCTCCTTGAAGATGAGGTCGCGCTGGTCCTCCTGCACCAGATCCATCTTGTGCACCAGGCAGAAGATCTTGGCGTCGGGCGAGTTCTGGAGGATGGCCTCCAGGCACGACTGGTAGTAGTGCATGTCCTTCTCCAGCTCGCGGCTCTCCACGTCGAACACGTAGATCAAGACCTCGACGTTGCGGAAGATGTTGTCCCGCTGGCTGGTGAAGTAGTTCTCCATGAAGGTGTCCTGGCCGCCGCAGTCCCACAGGTTCAGCACCAGGTTGCCCAGGAAGCGGACGTGGGAGTGCTCCACGTCGATGGTGGCGCCCAGGCGCCGGGTGTCGCGGGCGATGTAGTTGGCGAAGATGATGGACCGCATGCTGGTCTTCCCCGACCCGCTCTTGCCCATCAGCAGCACCTTCTTCTTCATGGCTGTATTGGGCATCACCCGCCGGGCCGCCGCCGCCGCCGCCGCCGACTGGGCCTGAGGGCGCGGCCTGAGCGCAGCGCCGAGGGCGGGCGCGGAGCGGGCTCGCGCTGGGCTGGGCCTGCGCCCGGGAGCCGAGGAGCCGAGGCGCCGCGGCGGGCAGCTGTCTCGGGAGAGGGCGCGGGAGAGCCGGCGGCAGGCGCCTGAGGGAGCGCTGGCTTGGCGGAGGAGGCTCGAGCCGCCGCGTCCCGCCACCACCCGCAGCAGCGGCGATCTCGCGAGCGCGGCGCTCTCCCGCCGCCCACTTCCGGCGACGATCTCGCGAGAACTCGGCGCGGGGCTGGCGCTGCCTGCGGCTCTGGTGTTTTAGGCGGAGCCTGGTGGGGGCGCCCGGAGGGCCGAGGGGGAAGGCGGAGCCGAGGCTGTGGCGGTTCCTTTTCTGCACAACGAGAAAAGGCTGCTAGAGCGGAGCGCGTGGGCTCGGCTGGAGGACGCTGCCCCCTCGTGGCCAGAACCTCCCAGGCTCGCCGCCTGGGCGGCGCGGGCAGCGCGGGAACGCCCCGCGGGGGAGGGTGGGCCTCGGGCTGGGCGCTCCTGCGGGTGCCTCCGCTTCCCGCGGGTGTGCGGGGCAGGCCTGGGTCCCCAGCCCTCGGGGAAGCCGAGGTAGGAGGGTCGCAAGTTCTAGCCCAGCCTGGGCCCCTTCGCATTGTAGTGAGAACTTCTCATACATACGTACATATGTACATACGTACATACATACATACGTGCATGCATGCATACATACGTACATACGTAAAATGCTGCTCAGTCCCCAGTACCTTAAAACAAGCAGAGCCAAAACCCTCCCAAAGTTTGAGAGTTGTAATATGCGTGAGCCTCATCCTCACAGTAACCCTGTGACTAAAAACTTTTTAAATGAGGAGATTAAAGACTAATCATCAAATTAAAACGAACTGCAAAATTTAGTGACCTCCCTCTACCTCCGTGATTCTGTTCGTGGTCTTCAGGGAGGTGGATGGGTCGGTGTGATGTTGCTCAGAATAAATCAGCATTAGCATCAGAACACTGAAGTCTCCCAAGATGTTCCACACCTGTGGTTTTTGTTTTTTTTTTAACTTTATGTTACGGCCGCCTCAGGCTGCTCTGGGGGTGGGGCCGGCGCAGCATGTGGTGCCAGGGATGGAACCTCGGTCCCTGCGGTTGCCTAAGCTTGCCTAGGCAGGCGCTTTAGACTGCTGAGCTGTCTCGCCAGCCCCACATGTTTTTAAGCCCTTTGCAGATTGCGTACTATGTTGTACCAATGTAGATACTCCATTCCATTCGTTTAGAACATTGTCCCAGCCCTTCATGCCACGCTGGCGCTGAGCAGTGACGAGTCCAGGTGCGGTGGCGCACAGCTGTAATCCCAGTGCAGGGGAGGCCGAAAACAGGAGGGTCACTAGGGGTCGGAGCGGTGTAGTGAGACCCTGTACCAAATGCATACACTGAAACAAAACAAAATGAATTTGAGTGCCTACTGCATGTAGGGCACTGAATTTGTGCAAGAAGTTAAAAAATGGCCCTTTTTAATGAAAATAGGTTGAAGAATGATAAAAAGAAATTAAAAAAAGTTAAAAAAAAATAGGTTGAAATGCCATAATGGAAAAATAGTATGTGGAAATCTCTGAGTATATTTAAACATAGTTTCACCTCCTTCTGGTCGTTTCTTCTGCACCATTTGAATCTGCTCCACAAGTACTCTCAAATCTTTCCTTCATTAGTCTGGGGTTTCCTTTCCACTATTCTTTCGAATTAGTGTTGTAGTTAGGGCTTACAAGGGTGTTAGTTCTTTTTTTAAAAATATATTTTATATTTGTATAAAAGATGTGTAAAACTGACAAATGAATCAGACAAACTTTCTCTCAGAACAGAACTTGTTTGCAGGTCCGGGATTTACTGTATTATTTCTGCCTATCCAGGAACGGGAGATCAGTCTACTTTTTCCTCTCTCTCTCTCTTTTTTTCTTTTTGAGACAGGGTCTTGCTATGCAGTTTAGGCTGGCCTGAACTCACTTTGTAGACCTGACTGGTCTTGAACTCGCAATGATCCTCCTGCCTCAGCCTCCTGAGTCTGGGATCTCAGGCATGCGCCTGTCACCATGCCTGGCTATGATTTGCTTCTTAAAGTACTATAGTTGTAGACGTCTTTCACTTTCTTGCTACTATAATTCTTAAGTATTTAAATTTTCTTGCTGGGTGTGGTGGTGTACCCGGTAATCCCAGCACTTGGGAGGCTGAGGCAGAAGTATCAGGGCGAGTTGGAGACCAGCCTGGACTACAAAAGTGAGCTCAAGGCCAGCCTGAACTGCATCGCAGGACTCTGTGTCAAAAAGACAAAAAAGAAAAAAAAAAAAAATCTTAATGCTATTGTGAATGGTACTGTTTTCCTAATTTCTTTCCCAGCAATTTCACTACAGGTGTGCAGAAACTCTATTGATTTTTGTGTGTTGAGGAGTGTGGAGTTGGCCAGGAGCCAACATGGGGGTCCACATGGTCTGCGGGGTTACCGTTTTGTCTCGACAAGTTTTTATGTGGATATAATTTTCATTTCTCTTGGATAAATACTTGAGTGGCGTTGCTAGGTCATCTGGTCAACAACATGCCTAATTTTTTTTTTAAATTTTATTTATTTATTTATTTGTTTGTTTGCTTGTTTTGTTTGTTTCTTTATTTATTTCGTGGCTGGCTCAGCCTGCCCTGGTGGTGGGGCTGGCACAGCATGTGGTGCTGGGGATCGAACCGCAGTCCCTGAAGTTGCCTGAGCTTTCCTTAGCAAGCGCGTTAGACCACTGAACCATCTTGCTGGCCCAACATGCCTAATTTTTAAGGAAGTAGTGTTTCCTTAACCTGGGGTGTCTTTTATACTCCTAGAAGGAGTCAGTGAAGGCTCCACCTCCGGGTGCTCAGCAGCCAGGTTGGATGATGGTCATTTCAGTGCCTAGGAAGAGGAGTCTCGTTGTGGTTCCAGCTGGCATGTTCCTAGTCGTCACTGGTGCTGTACTTTGGTGGGGAGTCTTAAAGACCACCCTCAGAGTGGATGTCATGAGTCTCAGCACTGAATTGTGCTGTTATGATTTATTAGGGTTAAAGGACTCTTCAAAATCAGCCAAGGGAAAACATGCACACAGGGCAAAGTCTGGATGGAGGAAGCGAGGCTCTGGCTTCTGAGAGTTCAGTGGAATCCGGGAGATGCGCTGAATTCCTCCAACAAAGGAAATGCAAAGTGCTGTCTGCTCTGAAATGTCCTTAGGGACTCGGTTCCCAGGGTTTTGATTGCAGGCCAGCTAGGGCGACTCACTCTACCACGCGGGCCTGCCAGACTCCCAGAAGGAAAGCAGGTGTTCGACAAAAACACTCTCGTACAAGCGTTTCAGGCGCAGTGATCAGTTCATGCGGGGAATGTTGAGGATGCTCCCCAACACACAGCTCAGGGCCAACCTTGCAGGCAGAACTTGCTAAGAATAGTGGCCCCAGACTTGCTGTGTTGCCTGTTTTCTGCACATGATATCTTCATGAGCTTCTTAGGCACTCATGTATTTTTCTTCCGTATATGTTAAGATCTTTTGTACTTTTTGGAATGGGTTGTGTTATGAATGTTAGGATCGTACATAGTACTTAGGAAACAGGTACTTTGGGATATAAGTCTTATCAGATAAGTGATATCAGGTTTTTTTTTTTTTTTTTTTTTTTTTTTTTGGTCTTTTGAGACAGGGTCTCGCTTTGCAGTTCAGGCTGGCCTTGAACTCACTTTTTGTAGCCCAGGCTGGTCTCCAACTTGCACTGATCCTCCTGCCTCAGCCTCCCAAGTGCTGGGACTAATCATCAGTTTTTTTTGTTATGTCCTTGTTCTAATACGTGGAATTGAACCCAAGAACTTCACATTGACCTATGTCACCAGCCCTTTAAAATTTTTCTTTTAGGGCCGAGGAGATAGCTCAGTAGCATAAGTGCCTGCCTGCCGAATGCAAGGTCCTGAGTTTGATACCCAGTACCACAAAAAAAAAAAAACAAAAAAAAAAACAAAGAATATGGTCTCTAGCTACATCCAAAAGCCTCACATTTATCCTATTTTATAGCTGAATAATACTTGATTGTAAAAATACTACATCTTCTTTACCCATTCTTCAGTTGATGTGCATTTGGGTTGTTTCCAAGATTTGCTATGACAAATTGCTGTAAACATGGGTGTACTTATGCCACTGTGGTATGATGTTCTCAGTTCTGGAAAAATACCCAGGAGGGGAACAGCTGCGTGGAATGGGACCTCCAACGCTAGCTTTTTAAGGAATCTCACACTGATTTCCATAGTGGTTGTACCAGTCTGCACTCCCACCAACAGTGCAGAAGGGTTCCGTTTTCTCTGCAGCCCCTTCTAGCATTGTTATTGGCTGACTTCTCTGTTAGCTACTCTTTCCAGGGTGAGATGGAACCTCAGTGTTGTTTTAATTTGCATTTCTCAAATGACCAGTGGTGTGGAGCATTTTTTCATCTATTGCCACTTGTATTTCTTCCACTGAGAAGTGTATATTCTAAGATGTCCATTTTTGGATTGGGTCTTTGAATTGGGGGGGGGTTCTTGATTTCTTTTTATTTTATTTTATTATTATTTATTTATTGTTCTGTTTTATGGCCAGCTCAGCCTGTCATGGGGGTGGCGCTGGCGCAGCATGTGGTACCAGGGATTGAACCGCGGTCCCTGGGGTTGCCTAAGCTTTCCTAAGTAGGCGCTTTAGATTGCTGAACCATCTTGCCGGCCCTGATTTCTTTTAATTCTTTATATGTTCTAGATAGCAGGCCTTTGTTGGAGGGACAGTTAAGCTATAATTGTTTTCCAGTTTGTGGGTTTTCTTTTTACTCTGTTGGAGATTTCCTTTGAAGTGCAGAAACTTTTCAAAAAGCTGAGGTCCCAGTTATTAATTCTTTGAAGTATTTCCGTACAGCTTGGTTTTTGTTCATAAATTCTCTACCTACCCCTAGGTCTTTAAGATTTCTACCCACATTTTCCTCCAGAAGATTTTTTTATTTTTTTTTTTTTTTTTTTTTTTTTTTTTTTTTTTTTTTTTTTTTTTTTTTTTTTTTTTTTTTTTTTTTTTTTTATTTTTTTTTTTATTTTTATTTTTTTTTTTTCCTCCAGAAGATTTAATGTCTCTTGTTTTAATGTTTAAATCTTTGATCCATTTTGACTACAGTTTAGTGCATGGTGACAGACAGGAATCTAACTTCAGCCTTTGGCATGTGGAAAGCCAGTTTTTCCAGCAGCACTTATTAAAGAGGCCATCTTTCATTGAACATGTTTGGCCCCTTTAACAAAAATAAGGTGGCTGAAGTGTGTTTGTAGCTGTGTCTCCACCTTCTAATCTGTTCCACTGATCCTCAGATCAGTCTTTGTGCCAGTAGAAGGCTGATTCTTTTTGTTTTTTTGAGGGACCGGGGTTCAAACTCACAACTTTGCACTTGCCAGGCAGGCACTTGTGCCATGGAGCTATCTCCCCAGCCCTGAAGGCTGATTTTATTACAGTAATTTTACAGTGTAATTTCAGGTCAGGGATTATTATACCTCCTGCCTTTCCTTTATTTCTCAGGATTGCTTTTGATATTCTGGGTTTCTTCTGGTTCCAGATGAGTTAGAGGCAAGTTTTCTCTAGTTCTTTGAGGTAATGATATTTTAATTGGAGTTGCATTGAATCTGTATAACAATCTTGGGAGTATGGCCATTTTCACAATGTTGACTCTTCCTATCCAGGAGCAAGGAATACCATTTTCTCAAATCCTCTTCAATCACTTCGCAGAGTACCATAATTTTCACTGTATAACTCTTTTACCTCCTTTGTGAGATTGATTCCCAAGTGTTTCACTTTTTTGAATTTTTTTTTTTTTGAACTGGGAATTGAATTCAGGTCCTTGTGTTTGCCAGGCAAGTGCTTATTCTACTAGGAATAGCTTTATCTTCCTAGTCCCTGGATGTTATTGTCAAAGGTGTGGTTTCCCTAATTACTTTCTCAGTGCGTTGTGTACTGGTTTTTGAATGTACTGATTTTTGAATGTTGACTTTGTATCATGCTATGATAATTAATTTGGTTATTAAATCTATGTGAATCTTGCAGTTTTTGGGGTCATCCATGTAGAATATCATGTCATCTGTAAATAATAATTTCATTTTTCCAATTTTTACTCCTTTTATTTCTCTCTCTTGCTCTCTCTTTTTTTTTTTTTTTCGGGACTGGGGTTTGAACTCATGACCTTGAGTCATGACCTTGCACTTGCCAGGCAGGCGCTTGTGCCATGGAGCTGTCTCCCCAGCCCCTATTTCTCTCTCTTGTCTAATCACTCTGGATAATATTTCCAGAACTGTATCGAATAGGAGCGGAGGACATTCTTGTCTTGTTCCTTATTTTAAAGTGAAAGCTCTGTTTTTGCCCCTTTAGTATAATGCTGGCTGTTGGTTTTTCACAAATGACTTTTATCAGGTTGAGATATAGACCATCTATTCTGATTTTCTCTAAGTTTTTATTTTTTATCATGAATGTTGAACTTTGGCAAAAGCCTTTTCTGTATCGAGATTATCATGTGGTTTTTGTTCTTGACTCTTGATGTGGTGTATTACATTTATGGGTTTGTATATATTGAGCCATCCCTGCACTCCTCAGATGAGTTCCACTTGGTATGTTCATCTTCTCGATTATTTGCTGCATTCTTTTGCTAGCATTTTATTGAGGATTTTTGCATCTATATTCCCTAGAGTGGCCTATAGTTTTCTTTTTTAGTTGGATGTTTCTCTGGTTTTTAGTATTACTGTAATGAAAGTAATACTTGCCTGCAGGAATGAGTTTGAGAGAATTGCTTCCCTTTCAATAATATTGCAGAGGGGCCAGCGAGGTAGCTCAGGGGTCTAAAGCACCTGCTTAGGTAAGCTTACACAACCGCAGGGACCCCAGTTCGATCCCCGGTACCACATGCTGCGCCGCCTCCCCCCACCCCCAGGGAAGGCTGAGCCAGCCATAATACAAACAAATAAATGTGGTTTAAGAAAATAAAATAAAATGTAAAAAAAATTAAGAAAAACAATTTTATTGCAGCGTTCAAGTTGGCATTAAATCTTCTCTAACTTTCTTGTAGAATTCAGCTGAGAATCCATCAGGACCTGGGCTTTTCTTTGTTGGTATTTTTTATCTGCATTTTTTTTTTTTGGGACCGGGTTTTGAACTCACAACCATGCAATTGCCAGGCAGGCGCTTGTGCCACAGAGCTATCTCCCTGGCCCCTTGTTGGTATGTTTTTAATTTAAATTTTCAATTTGGTTTCCTTTTATTGGGTTATTTGTATATCTTCTTGACTCATAGGTATCTAGGAATCTGTCCATTTCCTCTGTATTTTCCATCCTTTGAGAATAAAGATTTTGAAAGTATTGATGATCTTCTTAATTTCTCTAGAGTCTATAGTGATTTTGCTCTTTTCATTCCTTATGGCATGAATTTAGTTTTTTTTTTTTTATAAAGTTGGCTAGGGGTTTATTCATTTATTTATTCTTTCAAAGAACCAACTCTGATTCATTTGTTCTTTGTATTGTTTTGTCTTCATTGCATTAATTTCTGCTCTAATCTTTCTAATTTCTTGGCTTGTTTGGGCTTTGGGCTTGACTTGCTCTTCTTTTTCTAGGAGCTTGAGGTACAGTTTAAGATTGTTTTGTTTTCCTAATGTGCAAATCTACTGTCATAAATTTTCCTCTTAAGACAGCTTTCATTGTATCCCACAGGTTCTAGTAAGTTGTATGTGCATTTTCGTTTGATTGTAAATATTTTTTAACTTCTTCTGTGGCCCACTGGTTGATTAGGAGATTTTTATTTAATTTTTATGTACTAATGGTGGTTTTGTGCTTTCTTGTGTCAGTAGTTTGCAGTTTCATTGCACTGCAGTCAGATAGTATGCATGGAATAATTTTAGTTCCTTTGCATTTTCTTAAGCATGCTCTCTGTTCGTGTATGATCTATTTTGGAGAATGTGCTGCACGCAGCTGGGAGGAATGTCTGTTCCGTTGTTGCTGGGTGCAGCACTCCATGAAGATCTGCAAGGCCATCTCTTCACAAGTTTGGTTTAGTTCTGTTCATTGCTGATTTTTTGCCTAGTTGATCTATCTCTCTGTGACAGTGGTGTGTTAAAGTCCCCCATTATAATTGTATTATTGCTCATTTGATTTTTCATGTCTGTTCAAATGAATTTTTTTTTTTTTCTGTGTGTATTCAGTACAGGGTCTCACTATGCAGCTCAGACTGGTAGTGATCCTCCTTTTTTCAGCCTCCCCAGCGCTGGAGTTAATGGTGTGTGCCACCATGCCTGGTCTCAGCGGTCTGCTCAGTGCTCCTGGGGGCAGGGCTGGCGTGGCATGTGGTTCCAGAGATTGAATCTGGTCCCTGCACTGCCTAGCCAGGTGCTTAGGCTGCTGAGCTATCTTGCTGGCTCTAAATGTGTTTCCTGTATGCAGCATGTTGTTGGATGCTTTGTACCCAGAGGAATAACTATAAGTTTTCAACCAAGTTCTAGAAAGTTTAGATCTTCATATGTTGTACAGCATGGACTTGAGGTTGAGTGTATGATGAGGTAACCGAATAAAAATTGTACAACTCCAGTCTCAGATTTACTAAAATATTTTGTGGGGAAAAAATTAAAAAAATATTTTGTGGAAAATATTTAACAAAAATGGCCATATTGAGATGTAGTTTTTTTTCCCCCATAGGGAGAGAGGATCAAACCTAGGTCCTTGTATATGATAGGTGACTGTACTATTGAGCACTAAAGGTAGAAGTTTAAAATACTGTGTGCAGTGAACTCAAAGACTGCCAGTTTATCCTTTCATTCTTTTTTTTTTTAATTTTTATTCTACTTATTTGTTTGCTTGTTTCTTTGTTTACTTATTTTATGGCTGGCTCAGCCTGCCCTGGGGGTAGGGCTGGTGCAGCATGTGGTGCCGGGGATCGAACTGCAGTCCATGCAGTTGCCTGAGCTTTCCTAAGCAGGCGCTTTAGACCACTGAACCATCTCGCTGGCCCTATCCTTTCATTCATTTTGACCTTTTCTCTGGAGGACAAGTTTGCAAAGACCAGCATGAGTCTGAGTGCGAGATCTGTTGCTCATGAGTTCCCTGTAGAGTGTCTTGCTCACTGGCTTGCTCTCTGTTTTGCTTGCTTGCCTTCTAAACCCAGAGCTCTGTCCTCAGCCCTTTTTAAAGGCAGGGTGTCACTGAGTTGCTAGTTGCCCACACTGGGTCAAGCTGCGATCCTCCTGCCGCAGCTCCCCAGACTGCTGGGGTGGGTGACGAGCGCGTGCCGCTGCACCTGGCGGCTGTGTGGTCTCGGGTTCACCTCTTGGCTCTCGGGTTTTGATTTGTAATACAAGCATGCCAGGTGTGTCGGGTTCTTTCCTGAGATTAGTCCACTGTCAGTATTTTATACTAAATGTTAGATTTGCCTATTTTAAGGGAGAGATGACTTTCTGAACAGAATCCAAAACTACACGAGAAACAACATCAGGAATCGACAAGTGAGCGAATGAAATTAAAAATACTCGTCACAGCAAAGAAAATAGCCGGCAGAATGAAATGAAGAGGCAACTCATGGGGTGGGAAAAGTTTTCCCCATTTCTCTTCAAACAAAGGACAAGCATTTAGAATATATAAGGAACTTTAAAATTTTTAGAGATTTCCCCCAAATAAAAGACCCAGTCCCAATAATGGGCAACTGAAATGAATACACTTCACAGCAGGAGGAATATAAATGGTCCATAAAAACATGAAGCCATATTCAGCATCACTGCCTGTTAGAGGATGGCAAACATCAAGCAATCAAACAGCAAATGTTAGCTGCAGGTAAAAAGAAACTCTCCTGCACTGTTGCTTGGAATGTCTTGTACAACCACCATGGAAATTGGTATGGAGATTCCTCAAAGAACTAAAATTAGAAATTCCATTCAACCCAGCTGTTCCCCTTTGGCTGGGAAGATAGCTCCGTGGCACAAGGGCCTGCCAGATATTCCCCTTTTAGATATTTTCCTGGAAGGTTCCAGAATATCACATTACATCGATATATACAGACCAGTGGTTATAGCAGCACAATAGCAGCGCGGATGGCCGCCAGCAGATGGATGGATGAGAAGTGTGGTGTTTATACACAGTGGAATGATATTCTTCTATAAGAAGACAACTTTGAACCATTTGTAGAACAATGGATGCACAGTGAAGACACACAAGTGTGAAGCCATGTGGGTTCTTGCCGCCTAACTAGCATTTCCAGAAACGGAGTGTAATAAGCGGGGCCCAGAAGGGACAGCTGTGGTCTGTTGCTGAAAATTCTGGAAAGCTGGGATGGGGAAGTCCCGGAGAGCTGGGACTCCAGGTGATGGATGGCAGCTTAACCTGTGGGCTCTCTGGTGCTTTCTCCCTTGCTTGGAATGCTAATGGTTGACCCCTGGATGAACCCGATGATAGGGAAGGGATGGAAGTTGATGGAGATCGTGGTCACGTTCGTGACTAAGCATGTGGCCCTCCTTCACTTTAATGAGATCGTGGTCATGTTCGTGACTGGGCACGTGGTCCTCCTTTGCTAAAGTGATATGCACGAGATCACGCTGACTACCCTAAATAAAGCTGCTTGGTGGGGGGGGGGTTTCTTTGCTCATGGAGGGATGAATCCTACTGAGTCCTCTGAGATACCTTCATCAGGTCTTCTCGTCGTTCCTTTCGGCAC
Source organism: Capromys pilorides (assembly GCA_004027915.1). Taxonomy (NCBI): domain Eukaryota; kingdom Metazoa; phylum Chordata; class Mammalia; order Rodentia; family Capromyidae; genus Capromys; species Capromys pilorides. The sequence goes on from PVKN010013088.1 coordinate 16,054, forward strand.
TGACACGTGACATTACAGCGGGTCCTTTCACACAAGAGGTGCAAGGGATGAACAAGGTAAAGGAAATAAGTGGAACCACAGCGGATTGCCACTCTGCCCAAAAGAAGACAGATTTGACTGGTCTGTGGGGAAATAGATGCATCTTATGATCAGAAGCTTAGGTCGGCTGAACGTGACACACAAATTCAAACGTCACATGGCTTCTCTTTTATGAGAAACCCAAAGTTTAAGTGAAAAGGAAAAGATAATTGGAAATGGGAGGACAGAACTTTGGTAAAAGCAAAGGGGACCAGGAAATGGAGAAGGGGAGAGGAGGGAAGGGAAGGGAAAAGGTAAGAAATCCATGTGCTGTGTGCATGTGCCAGTTCCCACCGCGCGCGCGTGGGAATGTTGTGCATTGCGCGTGTCCTGATGCAGAGAGAGGACTGAGCGTGTGGAGGAGCCGCGGGAAGGGCCTGGTGAGCACCGAGGGACAGTGGTTTACGGCTAGGAAACTCGGCGACAGGCTGAGGAGGTCTTCAGGCGGCTTAGTGCTCGGTTGGATAGCAGTGAGACCCGGCAGGCAGGAAGTGTGATCGGGGCAGGGCCGGCGTCCTGCTGTCCGTGCTCCCTGGAGTCTGCTGGCCCCCGTGGAGGCTGTTACCAGCCACCTTCGCTCCTCACGGTTTCTGCCCCGGGTGGGAAGCGGGGCTGGCAGCCGTGCGGGCGCCACGTCCCTGGCGAGGCGGCTGTCCCCAGGGGAGCGCGCTTGGGAGGCTGCGCCTGGTGCCACGCGGAAAGCTGCCTTCGATTGCGTGCAGTGGGAGGCAGAGGTAACGGTAGGGAAGAGCCCGCCGGGAGGCCGATGCGGGAGACGTTCACATAGCGGCGGGCGAGCAGAGTGCTGGCGGGGGCCGCGGGACGTGCGTGGGGTCCCGGCCACCTCACTGCCAGAGCTTCCCACTTTGGCAGGTGTCAAGAGTCCCGGTCGGTACCTCCCCCCGATGATTCCTGTCCCTGGGGAGCCTGCTCAGGCGCGGTCGGCACATTTCACAGCGGACAGGCTAAGTGGGGCGCCGCCCCGCGCCCTCTTTCTGAACCAGCAAGTGACGCTCATGGCGCCTGATCGCTGTGGTGGACAGGGACCTGGGAGCCCAAGGGCCCAGCTATTGGCTCCACCCAGGAAGAGTCAAGGATGACGTTTAGGCAGCGGGGCAGAGCAGGCTGGTACCCAGCACCCCGGCTCCCCTGGAAGGGCCGCGCACTAACCCCGCCTGCCGTGGCCTTCCAGGTCCCACCGCTTCTGACGGCCAACCTGCCTGCAGAAGGGGAGCGTGGGTCCCGGCTCCGCCAGCCCGCTGCCGTGCGGAGCCACCGTGGCCGGTCCCTAAGCGCGTCCCTTTACCTTGGCTTTGTCACAGGAGGAGCAGGTGTGCTTGGTGTGCTGGCTGACTTCGATTTTCTCCACCATTTTCCGGGCTGAGGCATCAGAGCAGGCCCCACGGTTAACGGCCTGCTTGCTGCATTTGGCTCTGTCATTGGGACCTAGGCCCAGGGATCAGAGCTCCACTCTTAAGAACGGAAACTGCTCTTATCAGACTCTTCCTTTTAGACTGCCTGCAATTGTGGAAGACATTATTATTATTTTATTTTATTTTTTAAGGGAAGGGTCTACAGGGTGTTCAGGGTCTCACTACTAGATTGGACTTGTGGGGCTAGGGAGATAGCTTTGTGGCACAAGTGCCTTCCTGGCAAGTTCAAGGTCTCGAGTTCAAACCCCAGCCCTCCCCCCCCCCCAAAAAAAAAGGGGCTGGGAAGATAGCTCAGTGGAATAAGCACTTGCCTGGCAAGTTCAGGGTCCTGAGTTCAATCCACGGTACTGCAAAAAAAAAATTAAATAAAAATAAAAAGATAGCATATTCTAGATTGGACTTATACTGACTTGCCTGCTTACAGCCTCTCAAGAGCTGGGATGATAGGCGCGGGCCACCATGCTCAGAATCAATTGCTGTCTCAGCGTGCCCCAAGCCAGGCCAGCAAGGAAGGACTGAGGATCGAACCCCTGGCCCCTGCACCTGCTTGCAGTGTATTATTTTCTGTGAAACCTCAGATACTAAGTATTTTATCTCTTGTTGACAGAGAGGCAAACTCAGGAATGCTTTCACAGACATTTAGACAAAATCTAAACCTTTACAGACATTAACATTTTAAATTTCATGTGTCACCTAAAGCTGTTTTGAGTGTCCAGCCATTTACAAATGTTAAAAGCTGGGTGTGGTGGTGCAGGTCTGCAACCCCAGCACTCTGGAATGCTGAGGCGGGAGAACACAGATGCACTAGGGGAACTTGGCCCGCAGGCAACAGCTTGCTGACCAAGGGTCCAGCATGGCCAAAACAACAACCCCAGTGCCCAAGACTCTTCTGTCTGTGGCGTGTCCTGCAATTCAAGAGTCCTCTTCTGACTCACTCGCTGAAATTACTAAACGGAATGGGGAAGCACTGGCACGAAACACGGGTGGAAAGTCGGTCAGGACTCTAACCTTGACTTTCTAACGCGTGGAAGTCATGGACATTCCACGCGAGCTGTGCGCCTCGCCTCTGTCGCGTGAGAAATACGGGGTGCAGGAAGGCGGTCAGCCGGGCCGAAAGAATTGCGCAGAGTGTGGTCCTTAAAGAAAGGTCTCTGGCCCGGGAGCTTGACAACTTCGAAGAAACGCCCATTCGCAGACACCCCGCGCCTCTGGAAGGAGGAGCTCTGGGGGGCGAGGGCTGGCCACCTGGTTCTGCCCAGCCAGGTGGGATTTTTTTTTTTTTTGCAGGACTGGGGTTCAAACTCATGACCTTGCACTTGCCAGGCAGGCACTTGTGCCACAGAGCTATCTCCTTGACCCCTGGCCAGGTGGTTCTGATGTCCACTGAAAGTGGAAGCTCTGCTCAGGGGCCCCCGGGAAGACACCAAACACCCGCCTGAGCCGAGGCGGCCGATGCCAACCCAGCCTGGAGGCCCGGAGCTGGCGGTCCGGGCCAGCCTTGCGCACGTCGGAGCGATGCCTTTCCACAGGCGGCTCCCCAGGTCCAAGCGCTGGAACAGCTCCCGGCAGGCGGCCGCGCAGTGGCCTCCCCTTCTGCGGCGAGACCCTGGTATCTTGCAGGTTCGCCAGCAGGCGCTCTGGACCCGGCCCAACGGTCCTCCCGTGTCTTCCTGGGCCGGCGGGGGACAGGCCGCCCTTGTGACGCCGCTGCTGTTCTGTGCGCGCTCCGCCTGGCCCCTGGACGTCACAGAGGAGCCGTGGACCTCGGTGGACCGGGCTTCCAGGGCGGCGGCGGCGGGGGTGGCCAGGCGGCGCTGTCCACGCCCGCGCTGCTGCTGCTGCTGCTCCTCACGGCCCGCGGTCTCGGGAGGGAGCGGAGCGGAGCGGAGCGGAGCGCAGGCCGCCCCAGGGGCTGCCCAGGTGGCCGTCGGGGCCTCGCGGCGGCGGCGCTCGGAGGGACCATGGGCCCCTCGAGGAGGAGGAGGACCGCGTGCCTCTGCGACCTGTGCTCCTGCGGGTGAGGCGCTGCGGGCCGGGGGGGGCGGCCGAGGACGCCGTGGTCGTGTTAGACCGGGGGGCCAGCCAGAATTGGGGGGCGCGGGGATACCCGGGCTGTCCCGGCCCCCTGCGCACCCCACTCGAGGGCCGCACGTTCGGGGCTTGGGCCACTCCCGAAAGGCTCCTCGTGCGGGGCCCCTGCCCGTGGAGGGGTCTAAGAGGAGGTGACGAGGACTTGGCCGCGGGGCCGGCGCCGCCGCTGCTGCTGCTGTAACCACTGGGGGAGGACGGGGCGGAGAGGGGGACTCGCGGAGCCCGACTGTGGCTACGCAAGGCGTCATCATTATTATTATTATTATTATTATTTCAGCTAGAGAAGTATAAATTACCCTGTAAGGCCTGCTTCCGCATTGTGTAGCGTGAATAAGGAAGGAAAGATACTTTCTCGGGTCATTTCTGGCAGACGCCTTTAAGGACCGCGCTAGGGAGCAAAACAAGTCGCCCCAGGAGACACGTCGTGGGGCACGTCGGCGCTGTGCTCGCCCGCTCCGGGCTGTGCCTTTCTGTGCTTCTGCGGAGGGGTG
>PVKN010013089.1:0-20204 GCA_004027915.1 Capromys pilorides
GAACCTTAACAGTGGCTGGCAGACTGTCTGCTGGGCAGGGAAAGGCCCAATTTCCAGGCCTACATGGCTTCATAGCTTAAGACTGTGCGCTTATGAGGTCTTGGGCACTTTTCTATATAGCAGCTTCCTACAAAGATGCCTCAGACTGTCCTGTGGACTAGCTGGAAAAAGAAAACAAAATGATCAGAATGTTTCCCCTGGGCTATTCACAAAGGGAGAGAGCCAGACGGAAGCATGGGGCTGAGCCCAAAGTGACCCTTGTGAGAATCCCCAAAGCCTGGGCTGGTTGAGAGGCAGATTTTCAGACAAGCCAAGGTGGGGCAGACCTGGAACCCCAATACTCTATGATGTCGAAGAAAGAGGATTGCAAGTTTGACCCAAGCCTATGTAACTTAGTAAGACCCTGTCTTAAAACAGCAAGAAAATGGCTAGGGATGTGGCTCTGTAGGAAGGCTCTGGGTTCAAACTCCAGTACTGCTGAAAAAGAGGCAAATTGGCACTTTAACAGCCACTCCCCACGGGCCTGATGGCATTTCCTCCTGGAAATGTGATATTCCCTGTAAGGGGCTGTTACAGTTTAGATCTGAAATGTCCCCCAGATTTCCATGTGTGTGGAAGGAACTTGCCTTGCTGAACTCAGCAGTGTCTTCATCCCTGGGGTAGTTCAGGAGCTGAAATTGCTGAGAGGAGGCTGGGCCTGGGGAGAAATGGTCACTGGGGCTGGGACCTGGAAAGGGGGTTCTTGCCCCAGGCTCCTCACTCTCTTCTGCCTCCTGGAGGCCATGAGGTAAATGCCTTTTTCTCTGCTGAGCTGGGCAGGAACCTTCTCTGGGCCTCAGAGCCAGCCAACTGCAGATGGAAGCCAAGAATCAAAATAAATCTCTCTTCCTGTACACTGTGGGAGCTGGGTATGTTCTCCCAGCAATAGGAAAACTACTAAGACAGTGGTCTTTTTCTGATACACTGATGGATCTAGGTTTGGATTAAGGTCTGGGAAGAAAGAGATCATGACTACCTCTTCTGAGCTGAATTGTGGCCTCCATAAACTCATACATCTAAGCCCTAATCTCTGTTATAGCAGTTCATATAAGTCTATATCTGGAGACCATCTTTATAGAAAGTTTTGTTTTGTTTTGCGCTACTGGGGATTGGACTCAAGGACCTTGTGCTTGCCAGGCAGGCACTTACTCCACTGAGCTATATCCCCAGCCCAACTTTTATAGAAAGTAATCAAGGTAAAATGTGCTCATTACAGGGCTGGGGAGGTCACTCAGAGGCATAAGCACCTGTCTGGCACGCCAAGGTAACTGAGTTCGATCCCCTGCCCCACACGCCTTGCAGCCCCAGAACCAGGCATGGTGGCACATGCCCGCGATCCCAGCACGTGGGAGATTGAGACAGGAAGATTACTGGAAGGTTGAGACCAGCCTAGAGGATACAAAAGTATGCACAAAGCCAGCCTGAACTGCATAGCAAGGCCCTGTCTCAAAAAATAAATAAAAGCATTCATTACAGCAGGCCTCAGTCCAGTAGGTACGACTGTCACAGAGACACACACAGGAAGACCATGTGAAGAATCAGGGAGAAGACAACCAAGGAGATTAGCTCCAGAACCCAGGGCTGACATTTTGGTATTAGACTTTAGGTTTCCAGAACTGAAAAGAACTCTTGGTTGTTCTTTTCCTGGCATGCAGCACTGTCATGACAACCTGAGCAAACTCACGTGCTGCAAACCCAGGGTGCCCTTGCTACCTTCCCCCTCAACCTTACACCTTCTGCAGGGCGAGAGTGAGGCCAGGTGAGTCCCACAGCATCCGTGCTTCCCACATGTGCCTGAGTGTTCATCCTTAGGAGAGTGTCTGGGCGCTAGTGTCTGGGTGGTATACTAACACGCTGATTCAAGTGTACATTCTACTCCATAAAACTCAATCAAAGCAAGATCACATTTTATTTCTTTAAAATACTTATTCTCAAGCCTGCAAGATGACTCAGTGGTCTAAAATGCCTGCCTAGGAAAGTTTAGGCAACTTCAGGGACCATGGTTCGATCCCTGGCACCACATGCTGCACCAGCCCCACCTCCAGAGCAGGCTGAGCAGGCACACACAGAAAAAATAAGGTTTTAAAAAAATAAAATTAAATTAAATTTAAAAAAATAAAATACTTACTCTGCTCTGAACTTCATTCCTCCTACTTTATGGAAAACAGCATAGGCCATTGTTGGGGCTCCCCCTTCCAGAGTTGTGCAGAGGACCTGAGGTCCAAGAGAATACAACCCAGCAGAGCCTTCTTGTCTGTCTTCAATCACTCTGGCCTCTGTTCAGTTCCTCATCATCCATAGTTCTGCGAGCTCTCACAGAAAGCAAGGCCATTGCTTCTTGTCTAAACAAAGCCCTTCTAACTCTGGCTGCTTTCATGGCTTGAATCTGGAGTGTCCTCCAAACACATGTGGAAGGCTCCATCCCCATGGCAACAACGTTTAGAAGGTTGTGAAGAAGTGACTGGATCAAGAGGGCTGGCTCTGATCTCATTAGTGGAAGCATGAGAGACTGTAGGGGCTGAGGTCTATTAGAGGATGCAGGTCACTGGCGCACTCCCTGGAAGAGCGCCTCTCATCCACAGCCATCATGATATGAGCAGCTTCCTCCCACATTGCCCTCCACCATGACGTGCTGTCTCACCAGAAGCAGTGAACCAGCCAACCAGTGACTAATCCCTGCAAAGCGGTGAGCCAGTGTAAATCTCTCCTCCTTTGAGTTGATTTCCTCAGCTGCTCTGTAGTCTTTCCTCAAACCCCAGCTTCAATGTCTTCTACCTCTAGGACAAGCCAACCACATTTTCTTGGTCTCAAAAATGCTGTTTTATGTCTTCCCCACAGGTGCCCAAGGCAAGGAGTACAAATGGTTAATGTCTGGTTAAAATTTGCAGGAATATGTACAGCAATAAAAACAGCATAAATTAGTATCTGGGTAAATCACCCTGTTTAGATGGAGTAAGCAAGCTGTCACACTCTATGAGCCAGATTTCTCTATGGTATAGCCAGAATTTGTCACTGAAGGAGCAACAGCACAGCTGGTATTTCCTCTGCACTCAGGTTCCTGTGGGGCAGAAGGCAACTGCTGGGCTGTGCTCCACAGCCTCAAGCTGCAACCCCCACACCCCCCACCCCCTGCTGGAGCTAAATCATACAGCCAGATTTAGCCTTTGCCTCTGGCTTTATAACAGACAGAAACAAACCCAAAACTCTACCCCATGCACCCCCAGGATCTGGGAAGAATTCAGGGACAGGTGTTACCTAGCCATACCCCCCACTGCTGCTGACACATCTTTTACCCTTCTGGCTGGCAACAGAACGGGGGGAAGGGGGAGCTCCAGCTCTGGGGTGTAAGGTGGCCACTTTCTGGGAAATGATTACCACCCCAGGGAAGCACTGTGCTCAGACTGTTCAGTATCTCATTAAAAAGCATGACTGTGCCACTGTGGTGCTCTGCTGGGGCCGGCTGAGGCTCACCAGGGGCCCTGAAGGCCAGGTGATCTCACTTTTCAATATGCAGAATTCCTTCATTCAAGTGGCTCCCAGAACCCAGCCTCCTTCCCTAAAGAAAACTCTTAGGCAGAGACCAGATCCATCCTACTTGAAAAATCACCGTTTCCCCTTCCTCTCAATCTTCATCTCGGCCTCTGACATACACAAACACACTTTGTGTGTTTCAGTTCTGTTCCTCACCCTAGTGTGGAGGCATTGGGAGGCCTCTCTTCACACCTACACAGAGGCTTATTACTGGCAGATAGCATGGCACATGGTTGTTTGAGGTGATCACATCAGTGCTCCCCTTCTGTATTTTGGGAGAGCCTTTCTGAACGGGAGACAACACACGAGGGAGACCACAATGAATATCCTCAGCATCTCCACAGATGTAGGTAGACAAGTAGTTTGAAAGTAGAAGTGGTACTGAGGGCTTATGAGGAAGGAAACAGCATGGTCTAAGACCTTTTTTTGTACATCCTGCTTTATTTTCTTCCAGCATTTTAACATCATCTGAGATCACATTTTTATCCAGCATTCAATTGTTTCTCTTCTGCCTTCCCACACACTCTGACCCTGTGAGTATAGAAAGCATGTCTGTTCCATCTGCTGCTGCATCCGAAGGGCCTTCAAGGACTCACACAGCACAGGGAAAGTGCCTGGCATGTCTCCACGGGATGTTTGTATGACTGGCAGCCATGGGCAGGCATAAATGGGACTCTTCTGAGTTCTAGAAAGGTGTGGTTTTGTTTCATCCCTGAGGTACCACTCACTTCCAAGTAAAACACCTAAGGTAAGACAACACAGGCAATGTTCTTAAGTCTGCGCACCCAGGGAAAGGCAAGCTGGGATTCCAAGTCCAAGTGGCAAGGTCCATATATGCCAGGAGTGACTCATAAAGGCTTAAACTACATGCATCAGTGGGACGGGGAGCTGCAGATGAGCTTGGGACATGGAAGAAACTCAACATATGGGTAGACAAACAGGGAGAGGCATCTCCTTGACAGATCACCTTCCTGAAGCAATGCCTCTGCCCTTTGCCCCACTGTAGTCAAACACATATGGTGAGGGCACAGAAGAAAGCATGTGGCCTTGGCCATGAACTACGACTTGTTTAATTCTAGGAGTCTTACTTAAGATCTCTGAGCACAATTCCCTAGCAAGATGGCAGAAGATAACAGGCTACTTTTTGTGGGGGAGGAAGGCAGGAGTTACAAGGAACTGAACGCAGGTCTTTGCACTTACCAGATAAGCACAGTAGCACTGAGCTATATCCTCAGGCCACAATAGGCTACCTTTAAAGGCTATGTGCAACAATGTAGGTAAAACCCAGGACAGTCCCTGGCCACAGAAAGCACTGAGATAGATCAGTCCACTCACCCTCCTTCATAGTGTTGGATGCCTTTGTCCTGGAAAATAATATTCTCAAGAGGGAGGCATAGAGCAAAGTGTCAGGAGGACATGCACCCCACTGCAGGTATGGAAGGGTACACCCCAAGGAGGGACTGACAGGTTTGGCCTGGAGTAGTTGGATCCAAGGCTAAGAAGCACAGTGGATTTTCAAGTTATAACCAGCTTCACATGCAAACAACTTGGGTTATGACTGGAATTTGAGGAATTTTGCTTCTTTCTTTTTAGTTTTCTTTACACAGAGTCTTCCTATGTTTGGGAGGCTGGTCTCAGACTCACAACAATGTTCAGTCTGCCAAGTGCTGGGATCATAGGCATATGCCATCCCTCTCAACTGGAATCTTTGGTTTAACTTATGACCCAAGTCTTGAGTTATGATGCAAATACTGATCATTTGTGTTTGTAAATAAAGACTTGCAATGCCAGAAAAGCATGTGTAAGGGTATATGAACACCAGCCTGAACTCAGGTGCATGTTTGTAGATATGATTTTGGTCACTGTTTTAATTTGGTCACTGTGTTAATCACTCTGATTAACACTTTCAGAATGCCCCCCAAAAAAGCTAGAAAAGAAGGTAAGGAAGGAACAGGAAGGTAAAGAAAGGAATCACAATAAAAAGGAATAAGAAGGAGGAACATTCAGATGAGCTGTCTACAGCGGAACTTCAGTAACTCCTGTTGAGCCAGAGAATGGCAGAAGAGGAGTTTTCTTAAGAGAGAGGGGAATATCAACTATCGGTACAGCAAGGTTCTTCTGAAATAAAGGAAATCCTTAAAAAATGGACAGAGCTGTAAACATTTATTAAGCAGATCCCAGGAAGAAAAATCCAATCCTTGTCTTCACTTGCTCAGTGACAATGTCATGTCATACTACAGAACAGTTACAGAAAAGACAGAAACAGGCAATCTTAGACCAGCTCTTAGTTCTGAGAAGACTGAGACCTAGTGAGCCAGTAGATCTTAGTGGGCTACTGACTCTCCCAAGGAGAGAAAGGACATGAGACAGCGAGATTCCCGATACTCTCATGGAAAGGGACTGTCCTTCCAAACAATAACCCCCTTCCATTTCACCCTCCATTTCTGTAAGCCAAAGATGCCAACTTGAATGGTGAGAACTGTTGTTCGCTGTAAACTGTACACACTTTTATAAGCTTTTGGTGAGTACGCAATGAAATTTATTGGTGTTCCCAGTAAATTATGCACATTACACAACATTCATTATTTTGGCACCAGGAACTGAACTGAGGACCAAGTGACAGGAAGACACTTGTGCCACTGAGCTATATCCCCAGCAACAATTCTTTTTATTTTCATGAAAAGGGATTAGGGCCAGTGAGATAGCTAAGCAGTCTAAACACCTGCTTAGGCAACCAGAGGGACCACAGTTCAATTGCGGGCACCACATGCTGTGCCAGCCCCATCCCCAGGGCAGGCTGAGCTGACCATAACATAAATAAACACACAAATAAAGTTTAAAAATAAATAAACAAAAAGGTTGAGGGGCCCTTTGGAAGCATTATGTGTATTTACATTACTTCTTACATGAAAATAGTCTTGATTTGTAATCAACTCGAGTTGTAACCAGCCCTCGAGAAAGAACTGAGTTTGTAAGCCCTTTGTGCCCAGTGGAGATTGCCCTCAGTGTGTTAGGAAAGCTCAGACCCCTCTGGATCAAAGGCTAGACAAAAAACAGAATTGGGAAAGTTGTGGCCAATCCAACTTGCAGAAAAGGTGTGGGCACAGCTGGTGAGGGAACCAGAGGGCCATTTGGACTGTGCCTCACATGTGTGAACTGGCCACATCTCCAAATGGTTACTTATAAAGTTCTTTACAGCTTTTGCTCAACATTATTTGAAAATTTTCTAAGTATGACACAACATCTATTGGAGCATTCCCATTAAAACCACATTCAAGCCTTCATAAAAATGTTTTCCTGATTTAAAATAAAATTTTAAGTATTCAAAAAAAGTATTCCTGAAATAACTGTCAATGGGATCATTTAAATAAGGGGTTAGCTTATAATCAATTAAACCATATTATCATTCTTTTCAAACTTTCTTCCCATTTCTCAAAAGAATAAACAAAAGCAGCAAAGCCTGGCTCAGTCTGCAGCACCACAGCAGGACAGCCACGCAAGCCCAAGGCGTGGGGCAGCCTTTCCGCGCTGCACACAGCGCCGCCTGGTGTTTACGCAGCCTAACGTTCCACCCTTCCTCTTCAGAGTTGGAAAATCTATTGTACTCGATTTTCTGAAGCATTCTCTCAAAGCCTCTTTCACTTGAAAAGTATTACACATACAAGCAAAGCTAATGCAAAATTACACCTTCATATTTTTTTAAATTTGTAACATGAAAGGTCTGCATTGTTAGTTATGATCCATTGAGCAACCTGGTGCAGTGGTGCACAAGTATAAGCCTACTGCTTGGGAAGCTGAGGCAGGAGGATCCCATGCTAAAGGTCGACCTGGGCAATACACCAAGGCCTTGTCCCAAAAAAAAAAAAAAAAAAAGCCAAAAAACTCAAAAAGACGTATTGAGCATTTACTATATGTCAGACTCTGCTAGATGGAATAATTTAATTGTAATTCAAAAGACTATTATCATTTCTATTTTATAGAAGGCAATGGAGGCATTGAGAGGTACTGGCAGATTAACAAATCTGCCAAAAGCTGCACAGCCAGTAAGCAGAAAAATTAGGTAGCCTGACTTCAGTGCCCATGCTGCTTTTGGTTTGTGTTTCAAAAAAAAAAAGCTATCTTTTCAATTTTTATTTGGACTGATATTAAGAATTTAATTTCCTTGGATGAAGTTCCATGGACCAAGGAGAACCTGGACTGTCTACGCTCTGTAGGACAGGCACCCGTTGGGACGTCATGTAGCCCAGAAGGACACCACATAGAACCACTCAACAAATTTCCTTTATAACTCTTCCTCATCAGTCTGTTAAATGTTTCAGCAACTCAGGAGCTTGGGCCCTGAAAAGAGGTAAGATAGTAATAAACTGATACCTGTTGGGTACTTTGATGTTTCCATTTGGGGAAATAGCCAACCAATACTGATGGGAGGTCCACACACTGCTGTGCTCCTGAATAAACCAGGCACCTCACACCTCACCTCACAGCTCCAAGGGTCAGACACCTCAGTGGGATGGGGGAAAGAAACATGCCCACAAAGGACCTGAGGGCTGACCTCCCTCTGACCTCCCTGTGGAAAGGCTTGGGAGTTTTCACACCCATGCTCCTTCAGTGCTCCAAGCAACATCATCTTCTGATAATACGCCAGGCACCGTGCTATGCAGATAACCAGACAAAACTACTTTTTAATACACAAGTGTGTGTAGGGGTGTGTGTGTGCGTGTGTACATGGCATTTGCTGACAACTATTATTCAGGCAGGAAAAAATCTAGCAGGAAAAATTAAGTTTCCACAAATGGGTCTCTTTGTGTACTGGGGATGAGCCCTGGGGTGCTCTAGCACCTACCATCTTTTTGAGACTGTGTTATGATAAGCTACCCCAACTGGCCTCAAACTTGAAATTCACCTTCCTCATCCTTCCAAGCAGCTGGAATTACATTCATGCACCAGTGCACCCAGCACAGGACTCAGTTTGGGTTTTTCCCCACTGTTTTACTTTGCTCAATGAGCATAGGCTGCTTTTCAGAAAAAAAGTTAAGGGCAGTAAAGAGCTGAATCCCACAGAATGGGTAATTGCTTGTACTGGCTGGAACTGACCAACGTAAGGATGGTTATGTGTGAAGCTTCGGAAGCAGAGCCAGACCTGCAGGGTGAAGTTTCATACACTGACCATCAGTGCTGGTCCATGAAGTCACAGTGGACGGATTTTGAGGCTAGGTTCCCCTCCCCTCACAGATGGCCTCCAGGTATTCATGGATCAGAGGCAACCTGACAGAGGGCTGGCTCTAGCTCCTCCAGATGTGGGGATTCTGACTTGTTGGCTACTTCTGCTTTCCAATAGTCCAGAAATGATAAACATGGTCAGTAGCTCTCAGAGAGGGGTCAAATCTGGTTTTTTGCCAGCGGTTTTTCTGTTCCTTTCAATGCTTCCATAAATTCTAGGAGACATTTGTCATCACACACACCCTGCCCCATTCTCCAGATGTGGTGTGGACTGGACATGTCAGGTGAGCTATTCCTCATGGCCACATGGGGTCAGGCATCAACTCAGGAAGACTGCATGGAAGCTGGTGCCTGCAAAGAGCACAGGAACAGACCCAGTCTGTGGGTGTCAGGAATCCATCTACAAAGCCACCCATGTGTTCTGTCTCTACAAGTCCAGCTTCAGTAGCTTAAACAATCAAGAGGCTTCTAAGCCTGGCATGGGACTCGCATCTGTAATTCTAGTACTTAGGAGAATGAGGCAGAAAGATCACCACGAAGTTCAAAGCCAGCCTGGGCTCCACAGTGGGGTCAAGGTGAGCCTGAACTGTGTAGTGAGCCTGTCTTGAAACAACCCATGATTAAGAGGCTGCTGCATTCACCTAACAGTGTGAGAAGAGACCACCTAGGCTGGTGGGCAGCTCAGAGCGCTCGCTCCTGCAGAGAAGAGGTAGAAGTGGCTTCCCCAGGTGCAGTGAGCTCGCCTGAACTCCCCTCAAGTGGAGAGCAGGGTCTCATGGGCACCATCTTGGGAGCAAGGGGTCAGGAAGTCACTTGTCTACACTCAGCGAAAATTTGCCAAAGCTCCAGGGCCTGACCATGGGGCAGCAGGAACAGAATGCGGGCTCTTATACCTCTCACTCCGTTTTTTAGTGCAGCCACCCCTCCGTCCTTCCATGCCAGAAGACGGAGAGATCTCGGTCTCACTCAAGCACAGTGCCTGAGTGCTGACCTTGGGCCCAGAACCTGGCTGAAAGCAGGGGTGGAAGCAGTGAGCATCCAAGAGATGTGGCTATGACCAGGGCTGTGGTATGACCAATGTTGCCTCTCCTTCCTGGCACCAAGCTGGAGGCGGAGGTCAGGGAAGAGCGGACTGGAGGCCCGGGGCTCCATCGCTGCCAGGGTGGGCAAGGGTGAGACAGCTCTGGCACGGGCTCAGCTGGAAGCTGGAAGTCAGTGGGTCTTGGTGGCTTCCCCTCCGCCTTGTGTCTACTGGACTGCCCTCCACTGGCACAGGCAGTGTTGCCCCAACCTCTGGCTCTGGCAACCTCGCTTGCCCAGGCCATGGAGGGGCAGGGGGTCTCAAGGCTAGCCCAGCTGAGGAGCAGCTGGTGTCTGCACAGGGCCTGAATCCTTGGATCTTGGTGCTACGGGGTCTCCGCTGCCCACTTAAGCAGAGCCCCTTCTTCCACAAACCCCATTTACCATCGCAATGATGTATGCAGCCAGGTCACGGGTCCAGGATTCACATGAAATGCACTCCAGTAGAGTAGAGCCCACCCACAGAAGGCTAAGTCCCAGTGGGCAGTCTCCACTTTGAGGGACGGCTCTGGGGCTGCAGTCCTGCACACAGCCTGCACAACCTGGCTCTTGGGTGGTCACAAAGCGCTTCTACCTCTAGCTCTTGGCTGAGACCCAGGCTCATCACAGATACACTTCGTCACCTGAAGGCCTGCTCTGCTTGCATGGCTGTGGCAGCTGGGTGGTGGCAGCAAGGTTCCCCCCCACCCCTGCACCCCAGGCCCTCTCCTTTCTGTGTGGCCACTTTGGGCAGGAGCTCCTTCTGCTCCTGCAGGGTGGAGGAGTCAGCAGGGACAGGATTCTTCCCTGCCGGGGCCATCTGTGCCCAATTACAGGCCCTCTGGAAGCCAGCAGAGGGCTGATGCCCCACTGCTGGTTCTCCATGATTAGCTCCGTCTTGTTTTTTGAGTATCACACATGGAGCAGCCAGCTGTGAGACGTGTTCACAAGTCAAATCTTTTTTCCTCTCAAAAAGAAAAGTGCTATGGGGGAAGAGACAAATTTGTATTTGATTTCTAGCTAAGTTCCCTACCAAGTCCCCCTAGGAGAGGGGCCACTCCTATTCTCTGTGGTAACTATTCAGATGTCTTTTGCTGCAAATGAGCCTTATTAAGAAATATCAAGGTGGTATAATTCCATTTCTGCTTTATTACTACAGAGTTAGAGAGTATGCTAAGGCCTCCTCTAAATGAGAACCGTTCCGGTGATTCTGTGCATGGTGGGCTAGCCATGAGGCTTATCTTCCTGCAGCACTGAGCCAGGCGCACAGCAAAGCCACCCCGTTCACACGTGAACTCAACGTGCTCTGCAGCAACAAACACTGGATCGAACTGATTCTAAGCTAGCATGAAAACCACCAGGGCTGCTGAATAAAATATATTTCTGTAGTGACACCACAGACCCAAAAGCAACTCTCATGAAAGTAGAAAGCAGAGAAGCTGGAGGCTGGAAAGTCTGGCCAGCAGTGGTAATGAAAGCCATAAAGTGAGCTCAGGGAAGACGAGTAATCACAGTCCTTTTGCTCTTATCTGTGAAGCAAGCAAGTAAGCACAGAAGCACAATGTGCCAGTAACCACAGGGCATGGGCATGGACATAGTCTAATACTGGCTTGATTTATGTCTATCACCTTTAAAATTTAGGACTCTATACATAGAATAAATGGTTTTACTTACCATGATGAGAAAGTAGTAAAACATCCTATGTGAAGATTTAGCAGGAAAATTACCCCCAATATCTTTTTATTTTTTGTCTTTTTAAGACAAGGTGTCACTAGCAGTTCAGGCTAGCCTTGAGCTCACTTTGTAGTCTAGGCTGGTCTTGAACTTGCAAGATACTCCTCCTTTAGCTACCCAAGAGCTGGGATTATAGACATGCACCACCATGCCCAGCAGCATCTTTTTTTTTTTTTTAATAAGTTTAAGTATAACCAAGAAAAAGAAAATCTGTACCAATTATGAGTTGTTATACCAAAGGTAAGTGAAGCCACTGTCTAGGAAGACTGCAATGATACAAAGGAAGGAAATAAGGAGCCTGGTGGCCAGAATGGAACTGGCCATATGCGTTCAGGAGTTCCAGCATGTGGAGACAGTAGTACACTTGCACATTAATGCATGCACATGTGTATGTGTATAGAGCACTCCAGGCTCTCACTGCTAAGGTGGCTTGGGACCAGGTGAGTGCATCAGTACAGGCTGCCATAGCTCAGCTTTCCAAACGACTTAACTGGCACACAGAATCCTGAAATCTTATCAGCAATTACAGCAGAAGATAGAAGGAGCACATGTCAACAGGATAAAGAATTTGGCCCGTGGGTGTGCTGTCTATCAGCATCTGAGACCAGGACAGCAGCTAAAGAAACAAGCAATCGACTGCAACCTGCTCAGTGGAAGAAGAAACTACAGTTCACATCTGTATCGACGAGTACAGTTCCTTTGTAGAAGGAAGTCTGCCAAACACCACGTCAGGTCAAAGTATAGGCAGGAATGGGACAAAGCAAAATCATGCCACTCAGTGGGATGCACTGAGAACAGTACCAACTCCACCATGTTTCTGAAAAAAAAAAAAAAAAGAAAAGAAAAAAAAAAATCATCCTAGAAAATAACTGATTCATAACCTCCAAAGATTCAAAGATCAAGAAAACAAATGAGAAGCTACACAGCTCCAGACTGTTATACTTATGTCTAGATTTCCCCTAAAGCCTCCTGCTGTCACAGGTGGGCTTTTCAAGGGTGCTGGATCCAGAGTGTGTGATGCTAGGATCAAAGGTGTGGGTTAGTCACAGTTCTGGGTATGGCTAATAGGAAGGCCCACCTGGCACTGGGTGCTGCCTCCCTGAGGTGGTGTGGCCTGGACAGAATGTAAGAGACAGAAATTGGTGGCTTGCTGCTTGCTACTTCACTGTTTGCTCCTTCTGGCCATGACTGCTTCTCTTCTTTGATGGCCCTCTGCCATGCCACCCTGACTTGGAGCCAGCTGACCACGAACTAAAGCCTCCACAAACTGAGCCTTATCAACCTTCCCTCCTTTGACTTCTGAGTATTGCTGAGTATTTTGTCTCAGCAATGAGAAAAGCAACTAAGACACAGACAAGGACAGTAACCCAGACACAAATAGAGGCAGTATGTGACCCTGAACTGCATGCATTTGCCACTCGGGACTTTACTGGTATACTTGGCAAAACCTGCATGGGAGTCCAGGGCCAGATGGCAGTGACTTCCCTCTGCAACTCCTGGCTGCCTGGGCTCATGCAGCACTGGGACCTGTTCACAGGAACACATGCTGAAGAACTTAGGGCTGATGGGCACTGGGCTGGCATCGTAAATTACCCTCAAGTGGCTCAAGTTGTGTACTTGTTTTCATATTATTATTTCAAAACAATTTTAATTGTAATTAATTTCCTTTCCATTTTTATCTGTTATGTGACTCAAAAAATGACTACAGGAAGAAGGTTGAAGATGGATATATCAACACTTGATTCCACCAAATTTCTTCCACAAATAGAATAGAAATTCAGTTATTTTATAATTTTAAATGACTATTTTAACTAAATTAAAACATCATTTTGAATTTCAAAAAACTCCTGAATAAATGTAATTTTCTAGATTGAGTTAAAATTGAGTACTTGGTTATTCTTTTTTCTTTTTTTTTGAGACAGGAACTATGTATTTCAGATTGGCCTGAACTACGTAGCCTCAGCTGGCCTTGAACTTGCAGTGATCTTCTCACCTTTGACTCCTGAGTACTAGGATTACAGCATGTGCCGTCACATCTGACTTTTGAATTCTGAGACAGGGTCCTACTATGTTGATCAGGCTGGTCTTGAACTCATCAGGTTGTCCTCAAACATGCAGTAATTCTCCTGTCTCAGCCTCCTCCTCAGTGCTGGGACTTCAGGTGTGTGCACCTATGGCCAGATCTTTGGTTTTCTTTAGTTTTTTCAAACAGGGTCTTGCTGTATAGTGCAGGCTGGTCTTGAACTCACTGTAGTCTAGGCTGGTCTCAAACTTGTGGCAATCTTCTGGCCTCAGCCTCCTCAGTGATGGGATTATAGGTGTGTACCACCATATTTGGCTGTTATAATATTTTTTGAAAGTCTGGCTGAAGATAATTTAGGGTTATAAAAATCTATGCCGCTCAAAATTAAGATGACACACCAGGGATGCTGGGGTGGTTCAACATATGCAAATCAATAAATGCTACACATATTAACAGAGTCAAAAACAAAAAACATATGCTCATCTCAATAAATGTAGAAAAAGGATTTGACAAGGTCCAACACCTATTTATGATTTTAAAATCGGAACAGATGGTCTTTACCACAATCTGATAAAAGCCATCTACGACAAACCAACAGTCAACATTGTACTACATGGACAGAAACTGAAAACTTTCATTCTAAATCAGGAACAGGACAAGGATACCACTGTCTCCATTCTTTATTCTACATAGTTCTGGAGACATTAGCTGGAGCAATTAGACAAGAGAGAAATAAAAGCAGTTAAGGATAAGAAAAAGTTAAATTATCATTACTTGCAGATGACATGATGTTCTACACAGAAGACCCCACAAACACCAAAAGAGATTTCTATGTTAATAACCAAACTCAGTAGCATGGCTGGATACAAAGTCAATGCTCAAAAATCAACAGCATTTCTGTAGACAAATAAAACAAACCCCTTGAGAAATTAGAGAAGCAACATCTTTCATGATAGGATCCAAAACAATAAAATACCTAGGAAACAATCTAACAAAAGGAGCAGAACTTTATGTTGAAAAACTACAGCACCCTGAAAAATGAGATGGAAGAGGATATCAGAAAATGGAAGGATATTCCTTTGGCTAAGAATAATCCGACAGTGTGAAAATGGCCATATTTCCAAAATTGCAACACAGATGTAATGCAATCCTAATCAGAATTCCAACAGCGTATCTCACAGAATTACAAAAAACAATCCTAAAATTCACTTGGAACCACAAGAGACACAGACAAGCAAAGGCAATTCTGGGCAACAAAGGCCAACACCAGAGGCATCACAATCCCTACCTTGATATTACAAAGCTACTGTGATTAAAACAGCATGGGACTGGAATCACAAAAAAAAAAAACCATACCCCAGGGATTAATGAAACCAGTTAGAAGATGTAGAAACAACTCCAGACATACTCAACGACCTTTTTTTTTTTTTCTCATTTGGT
The DNA here is from genome assembly GCA_004027915.1 of Capromys pilorides. Taxonomy (NCBI): domain Eukaryota; kingdom Metazoa; phylum Chordata; class Mammalia; order Rodentia; family Capromyidae; genus Capromys; species Capromys pilorides. The sequence goes on from PVKN010013089.1 coordinate 15,047, forward strand.
GGTGGGCTCAGCTCAGCCCACCCTGTGGGCGGGGCTGGCACAAGATGTGGTACCAGAGATAGAACTGTGGTCCCCGAACTTTGCCTAAGCAGGCATTTCAGACTGCTGAGCTATCTCACTGGGCCCCAACCACTTTATTTTTGACAAAGGAGCTAAACACCTCCACTGGAAGGACAGCCTCTTTAATAAATGGTGAGGAACAAAACCCTAACCATACAAGAAATATTACAAAGAATCAAGTGGAACCTTATCTTATTAAGAAGCTTTTGCATAGCAAGAGAAATCAGTCCAGAGTGGAAAATTTTTTTCCATTTATTCCCCAAAGGATTAACATCTAGAACATATAAAAAACTCATAAAATTAGAACCCCCAAACTTAGGCCCAATCCAAAAACAGACATGTGAAATGAATGGAAAAATTTTCACACTAAGGACCACAACTATGGCTGGGCATGGTGGTGCACGCCTGTAATCCCAGCACTTGGAAGGATGAGGCAGGAAGATTGGTGCAAGTTCAAGACCAACCTGGGCTACATAAGTGAGCTCAAGGCCAGCCTGAGCTGCACAGCGAGACCCCGTCTCAAAAAGATGAAAAAAAAAAAAAGAACTACAACTCTGTAAAAGAACGTTCAACAGCACTGGTCATTTGATAGATGTTAAGTTAAAACAATGCTGAGGTTGCACTGCACCCTGGAAAAAAATGGCTATTATCAAGAAATCAACCAAGAACTGGCGGAGGTGTTGGGAAAGCAATCCTTCACTGTTGGTGGGAGTATACAGTACTGCAAGCACTGTGAAAATCAATGGAGATTGCTCAAAATCCACAACTAGAGATTCCTTTTGACCTGGCTATGCCCCATCCTGTTATCTTCCCAAAAGAATTAAAAACATCAGTGATGCGTGCACGCCCACGTTTACAGTGGCACAGTTTTAATAACTGTTTTTGAAATAGCCCAAATGCCTATCAACTGATGAAAGGATAAAGATTTTTTTATTTTTAATTTTTTAAAATCTTTATGCATTTGGTACGCAGCCTGGTCTCACAGTGATCCTCCTGTCTCAACTTCCCCCGTGCTGGGATTATAAGCATCTGACACTACGCCTGGCTCGGAGCGGGGTCGGCATGGCATGTGGTACCGGGAATCAAATGCAGGTCCTTGTGCTTGCCATGTAGGCACTCAGACTACCAAGTTATCTCCCTAGCCCAAGATATGAACTTTTACCATGGTGCAGTACTCTGCCACATTTCTAACTAATAGCTGCACCATGGCCCATAATCTTAAATGAAATAAATCAGACACATGTATAAATACCTCATTGTTTCTCTAGTGTAAGAAACCACAAGTGTAAATAATGATCAAAATGTACAACAGATATTGTGAAATAGGAAGAAAATGTCCAAATGGGAAGGGGAACCACAAAGGGACAAGCAAGAAAGGAAGGGAAAAGAAAAAAATGAGCAAAGGAAAAAGTGGAAACAAAGGTTTTGTACATAAGCTGGAGAATAGGGATGGAAGAGAGGGGAGGGGAATGAGAAAATAAGACTAATCATGTATTAGGTACAAATTCCCTATGAAGAGTGTGATCATTATGCATATCTAAAAATGTACCAATAAGCTTTTTTTTTTGAGATAGGATCTCACTATGCAGGTCAGTCTGGCCTCAAACTCACAGCACTCCACTTACTTCAGCCTCCCAAGGGCTGAGATTACATTTGCATGCCTCTATGCCAGGCTTAATGAATTTTTAAAAAAAATTAAGACGACACAGTAGCCAGAAGTATTCCAATTTCTTATAATATGCTCTCACAAGGGGCTGGGAGACCTGAGTTCAATCCCAGTTCTGCCAAAAAAAAAAAAAGCTTTCACAAGCAATGACATGTATGATAGACAAATCTGAAAAAACCACCACATGTACTAACTTTGGGGTACACAAAAACCTCCCACTTACAAAAAATTTACAAGTAAAAGTTTAAATTTATGAATTTCTAGGTCCTCCTAGGTCCTTCCTGCCTGAGAGCTGAGACTCAGCAGAAAACTTGGTTTACTCAGAACCTAAGGAGTAGGCGGCTAAGGGAAAAGGAAGCAGTACCAGCGACACTGTCTGGCACTGGCCGTCTCCCATGACCCAGGAATGGGTCCACTGTGCACTCACAACAACCTGAGAACAGTCTCACTGCTCCCCAGTGACAAAGAGGTGGACATTCTTCTTGGACTGCAGCATCTGCGCTGCACGCTCCACACCCACCACGGCTGCCAAGCGCTGAGCGTCGTACTTGGTATACAGAACAGTACAGGTCCATGTGGCCTCTTCCCCTCTGCTGGTGGCCCGCAGCATGTTGCAGAGGTCACTGTAGAAGTGGGGGTATGTGGGTAGCTCGTAGAATATCAAGTTCCGGACGCCTTTGATTGTGTACCTATTAAGACAGAACAAAGAGGCTGCTGGTCATGAGCAGCAATTCAGAGGAGTTGCCCAAGAACCCAGCACCATCAGCACAGCCCAACAGCAGTGCAGAGGGCTTATTTTTGTGACAATATATTTGAAATTCAAATGTGTGGCTTAAGATCATAAAGTAATTTCACAATTGTTCAGCCTACTTGGCAGAAATGAGGTGGAGTGGGGATGACCATGGACCAGGAATAAGAAGCCATGAGAAGCAGGCCATGTACAACCTAACGCTACCCTTATTCTCATCTGGGAAAACCAAATGCAGACCTAGCACATAAAGTAACACACTCCCACTGTCTTTCCTCCTAACTCTGTAGACATGTGACTCTGCTGCAGATGTGTCAAATTCCTCCATTTACAAGCTCCTGCCTGAGGACCCATTAGGCACTTGGAGAAAGCAATCAGCTTCAATGTTCAGAACCACCCCGCCGAGGCAGTGTGGCTTGAGGCAAAGTCACATATTCCCTGGGAGCCTCTGCCACCAAGACTACACACCTTGTCAGAGTTCTGGGTCCTCCTAAGAGGCTAGGCTAGGCTAGGCTAGTGACACACTAAAGGCTTTATGCTCCCTTGTGAACTTCATTTTACTCACATAGAGCCTAAGTCTGCCTTGTCCTTATCTCACAGCTCAACCTGATATCTTGAGAAACCTCCTCTAATCTCCTCAGCAGGAAAGAGGGCACAGCTTCCTCTTCCTGGTGCAGCTCCCAGCCTGACCAGGTTCAAGCCAGTGTGTTACCGAGCATGGAGCTGGGTTTACGATGACATCTTATCTCCTACACCATCCTAAAGCAACTTCACCCTGACACTGCTTGTGACCTGAACTCCATCCTGACAGGCCCCACTGAGGAAAAACAGGACACAAGATCATCACCCAGAAGAAAAGAGGCAGCTCCACAAATCTGGGTAGAAAGAAAGTAGCTGTGCTGTTCATAAATTCTTAAAAGACAAGTACGGACCTATGACAGCTCAGGATGCTTATCTTCCCTGGTTATTTTTCAGGAGCTCCTTTCAGGCCTTCACTATAGCCCTATAAGGAAGAGTGCAGGCAGGCACAAGACCCTGGAGAGATTCCACCCCACCAAAAGCACAGGAGTCAAAGCCCAACTACTTCTCAGACTCATATTCTAAGACTCATAGCAAAAGCCTAAAGCAGAGGAGAGAGGGGCCAGCACCCTTGGTCCCAGGAAGATGAAATCCTGGTGGGAGAGGACAGGCAGGAACAGAGGTCTGCTCCTAAGGGAAAGGCAGAACCCACGCCCCATTTCCCCTGCTGCTAAACACAAGTACAACTCAACGGTCTTGCATTCATTGAAGAAGCAACAGCAATCAGCCTGGACAGCTCAGGGCAAGAAACCTGCTCAGCCCAGGCTCCCACACTGCTCCTGGCCCAGGTCTGCCACCTCAGGAGAGAAGCTAGGTGCTACTTCCCCTTAAGACCCTCAAGGTACATAACAGGCATTAAAGGTCTGGCTCTACCCTGATTACAACCCCTGGCCCCAGCAAAGCAAGAATGGAAAGGGCCTGCTAGCACCAAGGAGTGAAGCATCCTAATACCTTAAGTCTTGCAGTGAGTCACAACAGCAGGGCCTGTTCTGAGGGCACAGGAGTGTGGCTAGGGAAAGCTGCGAGGTCAGGAGGCTCAGGAAATCTCTTAGCACTCTCAAGCCCACACTGCACTCTCTTTTGTCTTCCAGAGAGGAGTCTCAAGTCTGTGTTGCTATGGTAACCCCTAAGTCCAGAATAGACTATCAGCACCCACTCACACTAGTAGCCTATATATTACTTCTTTCAGCCTTCATACCTGGTGGAAAATCACAGAAAAAGAGCACCCAGACATTTGAACAATGACATCACAATGACCATCAAAACACTGCAAGTGCGTGGTGTTCACAGAAATATGTCAATGAGCATAAATTATTTTGTGGGTGAATTTTTTGTGGGAGGGAAAAAATGGTGCAGATAGGACATAAGTAGTAAATGCACCAAATTTTTAATTGGGTAGAGCATTTATGCTAATAAATTTTCCTTTCAAAACCTACCCTAAGAAAACATCTATTGTAAGCACATCAATAAAAAGTATGCATATTGGTGTTGTTAGCATTGTCACATACTGTCAACACTTTAGGTGCCAAAACCCTCAAGTAAGCCAGTGTGGTGGCCCACACCTATACCCAGTATGTGAGGCGCTGAGGCAGGGGACTGGCAAGGAACAAGCCTGCCTGGGCAACATAGCAAGTTCAAACTGGCCTGGACAGCATAGCAGATCCTGGCTCAAAAAACCCACCCTAAGTCCCCAGATGCTTCACTCTTTTCCATGAAATGGCACAGTGCTTGGATATAACCTTTGCATACCTTCCTCTACACTTTATTTCTTCTCTAGACTACTTACACAGATTTCTTGTTTAAATACCTACCTGTCTAGACTGTTTCAACTGAAATGCACTGCTAGGACTTCTGACCCACCCCTTGGACCTACAACCCATCTTTTATTCAGGGTGCGGTTCCCTGTATCTTGTTTATTCCTTGTTTTGAACATTGTAATGTACATATGAGATGAGTCTTCATATAGCAACCAATTTAGTTAATGACCCAGATAGGAATTTGGAATTCTGTCCCAAAAGGGTCTGTAATCCCTAATACAATTAAATACTATGTAAGTAGTTGTTACACTGTATTCTTTAAGGAATAATGGCAAAAAGTACTTAAAT
>PVKN010013090.1:0-12269 GCA_004027915.1 Capromys pilorides
GAAAAGGAAACAATCCTTTCAAAATCATTCCTAGAGGCAAGTATTACACTGATACCAAAAGCAGAGAGAGATGCACCTAAAAAAGAGAACTACAGGCCAATTTCTCTCATGAACATAGATGCAAAAATTCTCAATAAAATCCTCACAATAGAATACAACAAATCATCAAGAAGATTATACACCATGACCAGGTAGGATTCATCCCAGGGATGCAAGGATGGTTTAATATATGCAAATCGATAAATGTAATACACTGTATTAATAGAGTGAAAGCCAAAACAACATGATTGTCTCAACTGATACAGAAAAGGCTTTCAACAAGATCATCCCATTGAGATACATCGCCATCTTTTTTTGTTTGTTTGTTTTTTGCTTTCTGAAATAGGACCTAGCAAGGTCTCTAAGGCTAGGCTCAAATTTATGGTCCTCTGACCTCAGTCTCCCTGAGTGCTGAGATTATAAATGTGCTCCACCACACTTGGCTTGAAGAGAAATTATCTTTCCAGCTGAAAGGAAAAACATACTGCAGCATCTGTATGAGCATGAGTTTGGTGTAGCTCACACTGGGCAGGAAAACAGTGACGTCTCGCTATCCTGAAAACAGCCATTGCTTCCTGTGGATTCATCTTCACCAATCACTATTTGAAAACCAGCAGCCCTGCACATGACCCCCACAGCATGTGCCACGCGGGCTCCCTGCAGACCCACAACAGCAGTTCTGCTGCCCGTGGAGATGAAATCCTCCACGATTTAGCACTCAGTGCTCGCCCAGGAGAGGAGGGGACTTTAGCGTCTTGCTGATGTATCATACACTGGACAAGGAAGGGCTTCTAGGCTGGGGCTTCTTCCTGGAGAGCCCCGAGTGCACCCATGCCCTCAGCATCCTGCTGATCATCACCTCCCGAGCTGCCACCCTAGGGCACAACTGCTGAGTCCTCTGTCGCGTGGCCTCACTCAAACACACGACAGTTCTATGGCCTCATCCAGCTGGCATAGTGCTTCCCTGCATGGCTGCACTTTGCCAAGCACGCACTGTGCCTGAGGCCAGCCCCTCACTTCCCCACCAGCCTTCTCTCCCGTCACTCCTGTGCTCACTGGCCTCTGGAACAGTGCACCCTCTCAGCTCAGCACTCTGCCACCACTGTCACAGGTTCTATGATGAGACAGACCTTCTGCTTCCTGTCCCAGCCTCTCTGTGCCTCGGCACCCATGCATCCTCCTCCTCTTTTCCTTGTCTCCCTCCTCTGCCCAGCTCATAGGTCTTCAGAGCTCCTCTGCTGTTGTTTCCTTCTCTTTATTTTTGCCCGTTGGTTCTGGGATAGAGCCCAGGGCACTCTACCCCTGAGCTATACCCCTAGACCTTTGTGTTTTGAGTCAAGATCTGGCTAAGTTGCCTGGGCTACTGCAAATGTAATTCTCCTGCCTCAGCCTCCCAGGAATTGAGATTATAGACATACAGCTGTTGTTTTCTTTCTAACCCTTTTATCAGTATTTTTACTTTAGATGGATCTAGTCCTCAAGTCATGTAGCCCAGGCTGGCCTCTGACTCGCAGCCATGTGCTGCCTCCTGAGTGCTGTGGTTACAATTGGGTGCCACCAAGCCTGGCTCTAGTTGCAATTCTCAATTAGATGTTCTTTTGTGATTCTTTGCTCCTTTAGCTCAAAGGTCAATATTTTCTTGCTAAAAGTCCTTTGTAATATTTCTGGAAATTTATTTTGTTAGGGACTAAAAGGAAGTCGGAAAACAGAAAGCCTAAAGGTGTTGTATCACTCAAAAACAATTTTATATTAAAGTATTTGAAAAAGTAAGGTGCAGCTGCTAAAAGTGCATCGGCCACATGCTCATCTCAGATTTTTTTTTTTTTTTGCGGGACAGGGGTTCAAGCTCATGACCTTGCAGTTGCCAGGCAGGCACTTGTGCCACAGAGCTATCTCCCCAGCCCCCATATCAGATATTTGTGGCCTGCTGTTTGCAGGTTCCAGGCCAGGCTCAGAGCAGACTGCATATAAACTCGCTTGCTCCTTTCCACAGGCCTGTGAACTCTCCTCACGGGAAGTGAGGTGGCCATTGTGAGCCACCTAGCAAGTGACAGAACCACAATTTAAAGTGTGATCTCACAACTCACGCTTACCCACAAGTCTTGACTGTTCCCTCAGTAGAATGCCCTTATTCTAGTTCGCTGTTTCCTTGCTTCTTTCAGGGCTTGCCAGAGTCCTAGACCTTGGCTAAATGCTATCATCTTCCTTCGCCACTGCCACCAGCTGAGCAATTCAAAACCTCTGCCCCATCTCTGCAGAATGAGCCAGCTCCAGACTCAGTCTTCCTGAGGTCAGGAGGGTTCCGCCATGGGTCCTCCTGGGGGCCTGTGGCATCTCTTGGGCACCCCCACTTGGGCACCACCACGCTGTGTGTCACCGTCACTGATGCACCTCTCAGGTGGCACCACACACTTCTCTCCCTGGCCTTTCTGGATTGCCCGGAATGGCGCACAGAACTTATTCACAATTTCAATAATCATCATTGAGTCTGAATGTGACTTTCGTTCAAAAAGAGAGCTTAAAATAAGGTGTCAAACAATTTCCAGAAACTTGCCATATTGGAAATAAAGGCAAAGCACTTTCAACTGATGCTTCTTCAGTTCAAGCAAAAAATACGGGTCATCTCATTAACCCTGAGTATTCTCCAAGGCTGCAGTAAGACTGATTCATCTGCTAAGAGTGTAACTTGTGATCTGTGTTAGCATGGAAAAATGTGAAAGTTTTGCTGTAGACTAGAGGGCAGCATTTTCTGTGGTGTTTACAAAAACTCCGCCCATAAGAACTGCCTCCTCAGCTTGGACCCCACCTTTCCTAGCTGCAAAGGAGCTTGTCCTTGTATGGCACATCATTTTAGTAAAAATTTTAAAAAGTAATCTACTTACATTCAAGTCAGCATCACCTAGAGGAAATAAAATCAAATAAACTTTTCAAAAGCCCTGAAAAGTCTTTAAATTTGCATTAATATTTCATTTTCTCCTAGTGATTATTTAGACATGTGATGTCTGTCTAGTTCAATATGCAATCATAGTCACATAGCATTTTTTATTCCATTTTTATTTGCAAACAAACACTCCTAAAGCCACTTCTTAATATACACTTGTCTGTTATCATATCTTGTAGGGAAACAAGAAAACTGCGTGATGCTGAGCAAGAAAAAGATCGAACGCTGCTCAAGACCATCATCAAAGTGTGGAAAGAGATGAAATCCCTTCGAGAGTTCCAGAGGTTTACGAATACACCCTTGAAACTTGTTTTGAGAAAGTAGGCTTTTTAAAAATCATTTTATTGGGCTATTTCATGTATCAAGAAAAATGTCTAGACATGCAGTTTAAACAGCATTAACCAATGAGCCAAGCAATAGAACACCATAGGGGCCTGGGTGCTCCCAAACTCCTCTCCCTAACAATAACCCCTTCTATCCTCAAAGTAACAGCTATCCACATAGCTTATCCATGCCTCAAGACAAGAATGAAAAAATAAGCAGGTCTTTGTGTATCCAAGATAGAACATAATTGGGGGGGGGGGGGGGCAAATTTCCCAAAGCATGTGAATTTCAGGTACCACTGGGCATCATCTAACATGTTGTCCCTGGTGATGGCCCAGAGTCCTACCAGTGCTTGGGCTTTGGAGGGCAGACCACTGCTGAACCAGTAGGCCACGCAGGCTCCCCACAAGTATCCATCAGCTCTATGTGTTTGACTGAGTTTACCTAAAATACATAGAGGAGATTTAGGAGTATGGAACTTGGAAACCAGACCACATCAGGAAAAACAGCTCAGTTAGCAGGCAGCGCCAACTCCCATGTGCAGGATGGGATGGGGCACCACGCACTTGCCACTCCCTGCCCAGGAGTCCCAGTTCAGTAACATAGATGAGCTCTAAAAGGGGAACTGTGAGAAGAGTCTCACATGCGTTTAGCCTAGAGTGGATGTGGCCACAGCGCCTCTGTTCGTAGGAGATCTCACAGGACTACGCCCTGTGGGAAATACTGGCCTGGCAGGACGGATGTCCTTAGCAGAATCACCAGTGACCATCTCCCATCGTCTATCTGATGCCCAGGAGTGGTCTCAGGGTGTTGGTAGCAGCCAAGTGGAGGGGTTCCTTGAAGAGTTGAAGAACTGGTGAAATAACAGCAGCCAGATTTCTGCTGGCACCGTGCCCGCACCCAGCACAGTGCATTAACCCATAGCAGCATGGCCACCCCTAGCACTTTACACATTTTTAAATTTTGAGGCGGTGCCTTGCAAAGCCACTAAATTGCCTCAACCTCCCAAAGCAGGGGGATGACAAGGATATGCCAGCACACCCCGCTGTGCAACACACTTAGAAGAGGACCTAGACGAGGCAAGTCCGGTCTATGTATTTGTTATCAATAATGCTCTCAGATTGTTTCTTAGCCTGCTTCATCCCTCCCCATTAATTCCAAGAAATAACCAAGAATGTTTTGAATTAATTTAAAGGGAAAAGGTTGACCAGAAAGCTGACGAAGAAGCGTATGAAGCAGAGATTCAAGCCGAAGTAAGCGAGCTGATGGAAGAGCACACGGAAGAGTATGAACAGAAGATGGAGCAGTACAGAGCAGATTACCAGCAGTGGAAAGTGTGGAGAAAAGCCCAGGTTCGTAAAGCCTTCCGGGCCCAGAGCAGGGTTGGGTGGGGAGAGAGTGGGCCAGCAGCCCCTGGGACAGGAGAGGGCTGGACATGCAGGCTGGGATCCCCCGCTGGCTCCTCCCCGTTGCTCCCTGCATCCTCCCTAGGAGACAAAGCTGCCTGGTGGCTGTGCCACGCATAGCTCAGCGGTGACATTGTGGCACCTGAGTGCGCACAGTGATTGTGAATGCATATGTTGAGCGTGGTACTGCGAATTTTGCATGAGGCTATGGCACTCGTCTCTCTATTTGCCTCAGAACACTATACAGCTCTTTACACAGGGCTGCAAAACCAAATCCCAGGCTGGTGATTAAGGGATCAGGGTGATTCACTGGGCCCCCTGTAGCCTCAAGCCTTCTACCTCAAACTGTGTCCTTGGCCTTAACATCCAGTATCAGTGATCCTGTGAATAGCAGGTATTTTTGAGGTGCCACATGGTCTGAGCGTGGCATCACTAACCCTCTGAAAATTCTCCGTGAGTTGATCTGTAAGAAAAGGCTGGTCTCAGATGGTTCCAGAGTTCACCCACCTGTCTAGGATAAGTATGGTGCAGGACTGCACTGGTGCAGCCCCACGAGGAGCTCCCTGTGCAGACACCCAGGGCCAGGTGACAGAACTGACACCCAGGGGCCCTAGCAAGCTACTGGCCCTGAGCTGGCTTCCGAGCCAGCTCCAGCCAGCCCTGCAGACCACTTTCAGATTCAGTTCCCAGTCTCTCCTGTTTGACATCAGCTTGTCTCTTCCCCAGCAGAAGGCCAAGAAGAAGAAAAAGCAACAAGCGGAAGAGCATCCGGAGGGAGAGACTGAAGAAGAGCCGTATCCTGGGGAGGAGCCCGCGAAGCCGGTCCTCCCAGAGCCCCCGGACTGGGCAGCCCTGGAGCAGCAGGCGAGGGAGCGAGCAGCCCACATCAGGAAGCGGCCGGGAGAACCCGCCCTACTCCCAGAGCTGAGCTTGTCGGGGACCGTGACCCCCAGTGACCAGTGTCCCAGGTGAGCCAGTGCTCTGGCATGCTGAGCTGATGCCTGGCTCCCACTCACCCACATGCCACGCACACCACAGCAAGTGCACATCCCCTGAGCCACAGTCTGTACAGGGCACCACGCACCCTGTGAGCGTAGGTCATGCCGTCGTAGATGGATGGGGCGTCTGCTCACGCTGGGTGATTTCCAAAGATGCACCCGCCACTTCATCCCTGCTGGCCACGCAGGAGCCTGCCACATAGCACTGCCTATAAGAGAAGTGTCTCAGCCACAGGCGTCCGCTGCTCTCCCAGTGGCTGTCTAGAGGGTCTCAGTGTGCCCGTTCTGCGCCCTGATACTGTGTCCCTTCTCCCCTGCACGGACCCAGTCCCCAACCTGCCCTGCTCCCGCATCAGAGGCCAGCTTCTGTCTTTGCAGGACTCCTAAGCTCTCGCTAAGGAAGCTGTGGGAAAGCCCTCGAGTGGCATTTGTCAAGCCACCTGCAGCAGACTCCCTGGACTGATAAAAGTACATTTCTAGTCATTTGGGTGTGATGCAATGCCTGAGAGAAGCAGCGCTTTTAGAAATCTATACATATCACAAATCATAAATGGGCATTGTAGGCCCATATTCTTTAAAAAATTCTAATATACTTCAAATATTGTTAACACTTCCTATGCTCACATACGAGTGTGCCCCTTGCTAGACACAGTGCCTGGCTCCCACGGTGTCATTAATTTAATTTGGCTTGTGGTTATAGGAGAGTCAGTCCGTGGCTGGCAGAGGACGAGGCAAGGACACTGCAGAGGAGAGTTACCGTAGGGGAAGGAAGGAAGGAAGGAAGGAAGGAAGGAAGGAAGGAAGGAAGGAAGGAAGGAAGGAAGGAAGGGCCAAGCCAGACATAGACCCAACACCACACCTCTGTGGCCCACCAGGCGTCCCCAGAAATGGGATCTTCCAGTCCCCTGCATGGGTCCCACAGCCCACGCTTGTTGCTCCTCCCCAACTGCACACCTCATGGCTTTCTAGTCCTTAACTTTATAGCTCTATCAGTGCAGCCCCACAATGGACAGACCACACTAGCATCACGTGAGAGCTTGCTAGATGCAAACACTCAGGTTTTATTTGAGGCCCATGGAACCTTAAACTCTGGGTGGTCCAAAACCATGGTCTTGAAGGTAGGTTTATAGCTGATTCTGATACCTGGGGTGGCAGACTGGAATCTATTGAAAGTAAGCTCTTGAAATCACCAGTGCCAACAATAAATAAGTGGCATTTTTAAGAAATGTATTTGGCGCAGGGTCTCACTGCACAGCTCAGACCCCTAGCGATCCTCCTGTTTTCAGCCTTCCCAGCACTGGGATTATAGGCGTGTGCCACCACGCCCTCTCTCTGTGCCTATGTGCTGGGGGTGGGGCTGGCACTGTGTGTGGTGCTGAAGACCAAGCCCTGGTCCCTGTGCTTGCCTAAGCAGGTACAAAGGGCCTTGAGCAGGTTTCCTCAGAAGCTGTCACGGTTGCATAAGTTTCCTTTTATCTCCCCCAGTACAGAAAACGACATTTCAGCTCCATGAACAGCATCTACCCAGTACCCCCGAGAGAATTGAGGGACCCCCGCTCCTGCCTGCTGGGTGGTTTTGGGCTTCGGGAGCACCTGGGGCTGATAGCAGAGCCACAGCCCCCGCCCACCTCCCCACTTCCACCTGTGAGGCTAATGTAGAAAGTGCTCTGGCGTTGACAACCGGCGAGGCATCCTGGTGTGGTGATTCTGGAAAGAAAGGAGTTCAGAGCCGGGTGTGGGGTGCACACCTGTAGTCTCAGCCCTCAGGAGGCTGAGGAGGAAGATTGCCGCAAACTCAAGGCCAGCCTGGATTGCATAGCGAGTTCAAGGCCAGGCTGAGCTACATGGAGAGATCCTGTCTCAAAAAAAAAAAAAAAACAAGCAAACCAGAACTCAAAGCCCCCATTCTAGTGTCTCCTCCTTCATGCTCCAACCCCCCCTTCTTTCTCTCTTCTCCCCCTTCTCCTTCCCTCCTTCCCTCCTTCCCTCCTTTCCCTGTCCTTTTCTGTTCCTTACTCCTTCCCTTCCTGTTTTGTTGTTTGAGACAGGGTCTCATTATGTGTTCCAGGCTGCCTTTCACTCACTGTGTAGCTGACCTTCAACTCGTAGCAATTCTCCTGCCTCAGCTTCCAGGGTGCTGAGATTACAGGGCTGCGCCTCCATGCCCGGCTCATCCTTGCTTTTCTAATTGAATTCTGGGGAAATAGGAACTCACATACCATAGGCCAAACCCAAGCTCGTACTGCCAATCTCAGCTCCTTTTACTGGACTTTTTAAAACTTGGTGGCTTTTCTTGAATTAGTAAAGAAATATTAGCTTGAACCATAAAAAAATTGTTGTTCAAATTAAAAGCATGTTGATGGCTTCATATGGTGAACTTCGTAACATAGTGAGCAGATTTTTAAAGCACACAAGCTTCGGGGTCTTCTGGCTCTCTTCCTGAAGGGCAGTGACTTCAGCTCGTGATCTGAGAAACAGTTCAGTGCCATCCGGGAAACACTTCATCTGCATATTAATTTGCATACATATAGGAAATGCCAAGTGCACGCTGGTTTACATAGTTATTTTTAAGATATAAATACCGTATCATATAATTTCGTCATGAATACTCAAAACTTATCATAATAGAGCATACTTTTAAAGGGAAAGCTTGGCCCTGACTTAGTGATCTTTTATGTGAGTCCCATTTGGGCTGAAAACATACACGTCAGTCTTAAGCCATTTCCAAGTTTTCACAGCAACTTGGAAGTACCAGTCAGGTTATCCCCAAATGAAAGATCATAATTTCCCCTCATCAGCCCATCAGTAAGGTAACAACAAAAAAAGTGGGGAGAGAGCAGAAGGCTGTCTGTTGCATGAGGTTCCTGGGAACAGCAATTCAAGAGAAAAGTTGCTGCATTCTTAGCAGCAAAGAGACATCACCAAGGAAGACCCCAAGGCCGTGCCTTGGTGACCCATCCTGACCCAACCTTCGTTGGAGTCTAGGTTGTGTCTTCACACTTCTTGCAGTTTGGTGTCAAATGTCCTTTATAGGGGGAAAATACTGTTGTTTCAACAATTGTGCTTCTAGATATGCCTAAATTGTGGAAAAATAAAAAATTAAAGTTACCACCTAACATAGTACGTAGAGAATTTCTATTTGGGGTGATGAGAACTTCTAGCAGTTGATAGTAGTGATATTCGTACAACATTGTGATTGTACTGAATACCACTGAAATGCATACTGAAAATGGCTAGAATTATAACCATTTAGTTTGACATATTTCACCACAATGAAGAGTTAAATCATAAGCCATTACTCAGAAAGCTTGAGCTTGTTATTAGATTTCAATGCATCGCAAGCTTGAAGTGCTATTGACGTAACCAAGAGCTCAGGGGTCTTTGGTGGGGGTCTCTGCAAACACAGACACTAAAATTAAAGACAATTCTTTATAAAGTTTCAGACTATTCGACTGCTGTGTCTCAGCTCTCTCCAGGCACCGTGACATATCTTACTGCAATTAGAGTGGTCTTGGCAAATCAACATTTCTTAGTCCCTTACGTCCATTGAGCAGTCACCTACCCCCTGAAAATGTGAAGAAAAAGCTTGCATAGTAGAGACATAGAGCTGATGTAGCTTCTCTCATATGCTGCTATCTGTTTAGAATAAAAATATGTCACCCAAAGATGAGCCATTACCATCCCTTATGGCCTGAATTCAATTCTACTTAATGAAGAATGTATTTATTTAAATTTTTTATTTGGATGCAAAGGTAAGATTTGTTGGAACACTTTAAGAAGGTTGTAGGACAGTGACCATGGTCCCTGCACCACAGTTCTCAGTTGCCTTCTTCCTTTTGCAGTGGTTGTTAATGGCTTCTCTATGAATTGCATTATTTATTATAGTATTATAGTATTGATGTTATTCTTCGAGTGGCTGTTCTGGTTAAGAGGCAGTTCACACGACCAAAGACGTTGGCTCCAGGGTCTCTTGTGGTGTTCAGTGTCTCTGTCCATATCTCAGGGATCTTTACTACATGACTACTGACCCAGCTGCCGATGGTCTGGCTTTGCAGGGCGGAGGTCTTGCGCAGGGAAGACGTGAAGCGGCGCATGGTGTATTTAAAGATTCTCTTCAACAGCAAGGAGGTGTCCAGGACAGTCAGTCGGCAGCTAGGGGCGGACTTCCGTGTTCACTTTGGACAGATTTTCAATTTGCAAATAGTCAACTGGCCGGAGAGCTTGATGCTTCAGGTACATGCTTTAACCATCATACCCATCCCAAGAATTTTGTGGTCTTTGAAGTATGAGCCGGCTGGCAGAATACCTGGCCCCGAAGTGCTCAAGTGTGTGCTTTGGGACAAGCACGTGGCTGAACAAACGTGGTGGGCAGGGGCATTCATTGAGGAAATGCTTCGATACTACCACGGACGGGGCCCTAACACAATATAAGAAAGAAACCAATTGCACCGCCAGTGCAAACATTTATGCTGGGTGCAGCACTGGTGCGAGGATTCCCTAGATCAGCGTATCTCACCCCTAGCCTCAGTCCCCCATTAGCGGTGGCTCCTTCTCCGTTTTAGCTTCCTCGTGCTGGTACAGCTAAGCTCCATGGCCTGATAGCCTAGTAACAGGAGCGCATCCATCCATGCTTCTCAAGGCCCAGAGCCTGAAATCAAGGCGTCAGGAGTGCTGCATCCTCTCCAGGCTCTCTAGAGCAGAGCCCCTGCCGGCCTCTACGGGTTCAAGCAGCCCCTGGGGCTCTGTGGTGTATGGTTGTGTTGCTCCAACCCTGCCTCTGTCTTCTGAGGGTCTGCTCTGTGTCCTTTTATCTTTTCTTAAAATCTTTTATTTATTTGGTGTAGGGTCCCACTATGCAGCTCAGACTCATTGTGATCCTCCTGTCTCAGTCTCCCCAGTGCTGGGATTACAGGCATGTGCCACCATTCCCATTTTCAGGGGTTGGCATGACATGTGGTACTGGGGTTCAAACCCAGGTCCTTGCATTTGCCAGGCAGGCACTTAAACCACTGAGCCGTCTCCCCAGCCCCTCCGTGTCCTTTTAATCTCTGAACTCTTATTGGATTTAGGTGTCTAGGTATGAGACTTCTTCGACAGATCTCAATGCAGGAGCAGAGGATAAACCATCGAGTGGCAGGTCCTGAGCAGCTCACCCAGCTCACCTGGTAGCTTTGGTCTGTGGAAGCAACCAGAAAGGAGAGGAAACTCATTCCCCCCAGTTCCCTGTGTGTTGGTTTGAAATAGAAATGACTGTAGCAGGCTGCTACTGTGATTAACTTGCCTACCATGGAGATTGGGGGGGTAAGAACCCAGGACATCACCTTGGCCACTAAGAGTCATATAAACTGGTCTCTGTGGGACTGCAGCCACACAGCTCAACTCTCCCTTCTGAGATGGCACTGGGGGCCAGGGGGAACACTGACAGCATGGACTCGTGATCGGAGAATGAGCACCTCACCCTGCCATTTCTCTCCTCCGGGTCCCAGGTCTATGAAGTCATTGGCCACACCAGCACGGCCCTGCTGGCAGAAGTGTTCCTGCCTGTCCCTGAGACCACTGTGGTCACTGGAAGGGCTCCTGTGGAGGAGGTGGAGTTCAGCAGCAGCCAGCTCGTGAGCCTGGACCACGAGGGGGTCGGAAGCGGTAAGAAAAGCCGAGACTCCTCAGCGGCTCGTGGTTTTGCTGAGTATCTTTCTTTGCTTCTCAGGCCACCAGACCACTATAAAAATTTTATCAGAAATCCAAACAACAATGATACGGTTATTTTGCCAACCCCAACTATTATTGACCATGTAAATGCATATATAATTATGTAACTGTTAAGTAGCTTGGTAGAATGAATTAAGGACCTTTGAAATGTGCCATGGTCCCTTATGCTACTTTTTGACATCTTGTATAAGAAACAATGTGAAATAATGATAAAGCCTAGGGCATAAAACTAGACATCATCTAGTTTTCAGATCCAAGGCTGAAATATTATAATAATTTTAATTATTATAGATGCATTAATATTCTCTTGCCTTCTTCTACAATTCTAATAAGATATATGATGGACCCTCTCATGGTATCTTCCATGTCCCTTTTTTCTCTTCTTCTCTTCCTCCTCCTCCTTCTCTTCTTCTCCTCCTCCTTCTCTTTCTCCTTCGCCTTCTCCTTCTTCCTGCTCCTCCATCTCCTCTTCCTCCTCCTCCTCCCTCCTTCTTCCCCCTTTTCCTCCTCCTCCTCTTCCTCCTCCTCCTTTTCCTTCCCCTTCCTCTTCTTCTTTTCCTTCTTTGTCTTTTTCTTTTTTGGGGGATTGATCCCCAGGACTTCACACCAAGCTACATTCTTAGCCCTGTTTATTTATGTGTTTATTTATTTTGAAACAAGTTCTCACTAAGTTGCTGAGTTACCTAGGCTGGGCTTGAATTTGGGAAGCTCTTGCCCAGCCTCCCAGCATGCTGGGATTATAGGTGTATTTGGCCACTCATCCAGCTCCCCAGAGTTTCTAAAATTTTCCTTAATGTATTTGATATCACTTTATTTCCCTTTTACCTTTTATACAATTTCTTCAAACCTATT
>PVKN010013091.1:0-20205 GCA_004027915.1 Capromys pilorides
TAATTTTATTTATTTATTTATTTGTTTGCTTGTTGTGTTTGTTTGTTTCTTTATTTATTCATTTTGTGGCTGGCTCAGCCTGCCCTGGTGGTGGCGCTGGCGCAGCATGTGGTGCCGGGGATCGAACTGCAGTCCCCGCAGTTGCCTGAGCCCTCCTAAGCAGGTGCTTTAGACCACTGAACCATCTCGCCGGCCCCTAAAGAAAGACTTTTAATAATGATAAAATGCCAGTGCATCAACAAGACAGAAAAATATAAGCATTTATGGACCTGAGTAACAAAGTTTCCAATACATGAAGAAATCAATGTCAGTTAACAGGAAAGTTAAGACAGTTTTAAATAGCCATAAACAGAGCTTAATGCCAAGAAAAAAAAAAAAAAAAAACACTATAGATTAAAACATCAGTGATGATTCGATCTCAGAGAGGCATCGGGCCAGGAGGCGCAGAGCTGCCAGGTGGAGGGAAACTGGGTCCTCAGGTAGGTGCACGGTTTACAGGTTACTTTCAGTGCCAGGCTCCAGGAAAGGAAAACTGACAGCTTTTCCCCCAAGAGGTCAGTTTCAAGGTGGCTGGTTCCCTATGGTCTCTAGGATCTGGAGTATTTGTGGCTTTGGCGTTGTCATTTCCAGGGTGTGAATTCTACTCACCACCAGCTTATCTGTGTGGCAGAGACATGGAATTACAGTGCTATCCCATCTCTGTTCAAATTCCTGATTTCTTTTCTTTTCTCCTGTTACTGAAGATTGAACCCAAGCCTTGCTGAAACACATTCCCAGCCCTTTTACAGTTTTTTATTAAATTTGAGACAGGGATGCCACATGTGGGAGGCTGACGTAAGGGGATCGTTTGGAGTTCAAGGCCATCCTGGGCTACATAGTGAGCTCCTCTTCTAGAGAAACAGAAGAAATGGCTTTCCTGAGACAGGGACTTGCTAACTTGAGCAGGGTATCCTTGAGCCTTCCAGATCTCCTGCCTCAGCCTCCCACCAGGCCGAGATTATAGGCATGTGCTGCACACTGGTTTTACCCATTGTCATTTTTGTTGTTTTTGTTTTTGTACCAGGAATCGAACTCACAACCTTGCACTTGCCAGGCAGGCACTTATGCTGCTGAGCTATCTCCCCAGCTCCAGTATCTTCCCTTCTGCCGTTTTGTTTGTTTTTTCTGTCTGAACTCATGTGTGTAGCCTAGGCTGGTCTGGGACTCACAATTCTCCACCTCAGTCTCCCAAATGCTGGGATTACAGGCAAGCCTGACTCCTTTCTTTTCTCCTTGTACCAGGGATTGAACCTAAGGCTTTTCACTGAGCCACAGTCCCAGACCTTTTAATAATTGTTTACCTCTGAAATGGGGTCGAAGTCAACCCAGTCTGACCTCCAGCTTTGGATCCCTTTGCCTCAGCCTCCCTGGGAGCTAGGATTACAGGGTTGGTGACACTACGCCCAACTAAATTTGGTCTCTTCAGTTTCCTAGATGTGCTTTGGTTAACTGCATGTCCCAATTAAACATGTATGTATGTAAAAAACAAAAAATCAGTGATGTACAGAAAACCTGGACAACATTCTCAACTACATTTTTCTTATTTAGAACTAACAATAGAATAACTTCATTGTTGTTGTTGTTTTGAGACAGGGTCTCACTATGCCGTTCAGGCTGGCCTTAAGCTCACTGTTGTAGCTCAGGCTGGTCTCAAACTCACACTAATCCTCCTGCCTCAGCCTCCCAAGTGTTGGGATTACAGGCATGGGCTACCACGCCCAGCTTGAATAACATTTTTAAAAGTGAGTAAAAAATATTAAAAAGAAACATTGAAAGTGATACAGAATTTCGCTAAACAAAATGGTAGGAATTGAACAGTGGTTATTGAATTCCTGCACATTGTTGCCTTCAAATTATTCAGATTCCAGATAAAAACATGCGAAATTGAGGGGATGGAGAATTAAAAGGTGGGGGGAACATTAACCATTGCTTTCAGTAGGCCAGCAGAAATCGGCAGGACAGTTATCCAAGCTATCCTTCGTGTATACAGACATATTTTTTCCCTTCATTCCTTCTTGCTTTTCTCCTTTCCTTCATCCCAACTGTTCTTTCCCTTTGAACAGTTTTTTCCCCTTTCACAGTATCCATTGTACCTTTTGGATTTTATTTATTCTTTCAGATTCTTTTTGTGGAGGGGGGCGGGCTGGGGTTCAAACTCATGAACCTTGCACTTGCCAGGCAGGCACTCGTGCCACAGAGCTATCTCCCCAGCCCCTCTTTCAGGTTCTTGTAGTGGGGAGATAGTACAATGTTTACACATACAGGTCTAATTTATTTCATTTATGAGCGTGGTCTCTAGTTGCATTTACCTATAAAAGCCTTGAGTTTATTTTTTATAGCTGAGTAATATTCTATTGTATAAAAATACCACTTTTTTTTTTTTTTTTTTTTTTTCCAATTTTGTCCATTCCTCAATTGGTGGGCATTTGGGCTATTTCCAAGATTTAGCGATGACAAATGATTTGTTTTTTGCCAGGGCTGCGTTCCACCCTCTTACTCCTGTGTTGCTATGACAATGCCCAATTTCCTGTCGGCTGCTGGTACTGCAGCCAGTTGTGATGTATGAGTAGAGAAAGGGTGAGCGTGGCGCACACCAGGCTGATTTAGACTCAGGAAAGGCAGGCTGTGGCTGGCCGTTGGCTCTGGGACAAAGGTGCTGTTGCTCCTAGGTGCTCAAACCAAGGCACACAGCCCATACTCCCTGCTGCAGCTCACACAGTACAAACACATTTGGATTCCTCCCCTCTCCCTTGTCTGAGCCTGACTGCAGGCTCAGTAGAACTATTTGGTTCCTGCCTGGCTTGCACCCATTCACCCTGTTCCCTCCCCAACTCAGGGAGTCTATGAGAAGTAGTGATTGTTTCCCCCTGTTAAATAACCCTTTAAAGGCTGGTAGAAGTCTAGATTGATTTGTGCTGATTTGCTTTTTCCTTAGTTTTGCTCTAAGTGTTTTCCCACCTTTTCCTAAGTATGTAAATTTACAGTCTCTTCTTCTGGAAACAAAGGACATGTCTCTTATACAAAAGCAAAAAACTTTTGTCAGTTGTGAAATCTTTGCTTTTATTTTGGCCTTTTACTTTTTAATACAGCAAGCTTTTCTGTGTACAACTGTTGTTCTCATAAGCCTGTTTGACCTATGTTTTACACCTGATGAAATCAATATACTTTGTTCTCTTTTTGCTTTTGTTAGCCTATTTTGTTTGTGTGTGCAACCTGAGGTGCCCCCTCACCTGTGAAATGATGAGTTTCTTTATACTTTGGTCCCTGTTCATGCATTATAATGCTGCATCTAGTGCAGCTCTTGAAACTCTGAAGGGAGAACAGTGGGGGATCAAGAAAAACAAAGTCAGGATGCAGAAAGCTGAGGTCAGGTGGAGCCCTTTCTCCTAATGGGAGAAAGGAACTTTCCAGCACCTGCAGCGCATTTATTTATGCCATCAGCATGTGAATATGTTCGCTGTATGTTATGGTACAGTGCCGAAAGAACGACGAGAAGACCCAATGAATGTAGCTTCAGAGGTCTCACTGAGATCTGTCTCTCTCAAAGTGAGCCCCGACCCACAGAAGCATCTTACTTTTGAGTACTCAAAGACAGGCTAAGGAATGTGCTCACTTGTGTAATTACTTTAGTTAAGAAAGACTATAATTTCTGTTGACCTTCACTATTTGTCTAATGCTAGGCTCACACAAATGTTAAATAAAAAGATTACAAGGAGGGGAAGAGATAACCATTAACATCCCAAGCAAGGGAGGAGACAACAATCAAGGAGCCATCAGGATAAGCTGTTATCTGCTTCCCTAAATCCCAGCTTTCTGGAATCCCTAAATAACAGACTACAACTGGCCCTGGGCTTTGCTTATTGTTCTCCACTTCTTAAGATGCTAGTTTCTTATCTCTACATATGTTGATGGAGAGTTTAAGAAGAAGGTGGGATCTGTGACAGGAAGACATCTTTGGCGGAACACCATGCCTTGGTTGCTTACAGGGCACAAGACAGGAATGTCTATAGTACTCAAGCAAAGGTCAAGTCACCAAGTGTGTCAGCTCCCTGAGCTGCACGCACTTCTCATGGGGCCCTGCCAAACTCACAAAAAGCAGCAGTCTTGCCCTAGATGCCCAAGGTAAAGGCACCTTTGCCTCCAACAAGGACTAGTTTTAAAATCTACCTTTTGCTGGGTGTAGTGGCACAAGCATATAATCCCAGAGTTTGAGGCAGGAGGACTGGCGGCAGTTCAAGGCCAACCTGGGCTACGAAGTGAGTTCAAGGCCAGTCTGAACTGCTGTAGTGAGACCTTGTGTCAAAAAGACCACCCCCCCCCCCAACAAATCTACGTAGAATTAAGCATGTTTTTGTTTTTGTCTTTGTAAAGACAGGGTCTTACTATGCTGTTCAGGCTGGCCTTGAGCTCACTTTGTAGCCCTGGCTGGTCTTGAATTCACGACAGTCCTGCCTCAGCCTCCCAAGTGCTGGGATTACTAGTTATGCATATTCTATAGTAAATCAGTGCATTTGTTGATCACTGCCTGTATTGTCATTGATGTTAAGAGCAAGTGCAAACTCTGACATTTAGATGGTCCCTTGATTTTATTTTTTACTTATTTACTTATTTTTGTGGGGTTGCGCTCCGTTGCTCACTGTTGCCCTGGTTGGTGGTTGATTCTGTCACCATTTTGTTGCTGTTTCACTGCTGTGAACTGGGTGTTGTCTTCCCTGTGCCACTCAGCCTTGGAGCCAGCCGAGTATGGACTGAAACCTCCAGTAACTTTCTAGCTCAAGATCATCTTTAGAGTGTTCCGCAACCAGACATCTTCTGTGTATTTCTTCCAATTTTCTGTAATCACTCTCATTCCCTCTGCCTTCATGATGACCCAGTAAGAGCTGGCATAAAATTCAAAAAAAAGCATCCAGACCAGGGCCTGGAGAGCTAGCTCCATGGCACAAGTTCCTGCCTGGGGGGGGTTGTACCCTACCCACAGCGTCTCCATCTTGTTCTGTATGCTCCGCTATTCTATGTCTGAATTAAACTAAAACTTTGTAACTTTGTACTTACCCACTGCCTTACAGCCCCAGATGAGCTCTGTAGCCCCTATCTGATCCCTTCCAGAAGTGCACTTCCCCCGCCTCTCCCTCGCCCTGAGCCCTGCAGCTCCTATCTGCCCTTTCCAGGAGTGTGCTCCCCTTGCTTCTCCCTTGCCCTAAGCTCCGTAGCCCATGTCTGGCCTCCCAAGTTGTACTCCCACCTCCCCACCCCTTTTGCAGTTTACAAGCTTAAAAACCCACTGTTCTCTTGCCATGGCATGCACCCTGTCACATCTTGCTGAGTGTACGCCACTGGGTACCAGCTTAAATAAAGCGCTATTTTCCTTTTTTGACTTGCCTTGTTTTCTGAGTTACAACACCTGGCAAGTGCAAGGTCGTGAGTTTGAACCCTAGTTCTGAAAAAAAAAAAGACAGGCCAAGTGAAATTTACTATTAGGATGAAGTTAAGGCAAGAAATATAGCTACTTCATAAAATATTACACCTTTTAAGTACAAAATTCACAGAACAGTGCCAGATTTAGAGATGTATAAAGGCAACTGCAGGATTTAAATGGAGATTCTGACTATATTCCAAGAAAATAAATACCCGGAGAATACTTCTAAATACAAGGATTGCTAGTAGTGTGATGAAATCAGATAGTGTGGTGAATATTTGTAGTTTTAGATAGTTAAATATTTTTCTTTTTACTTGTTCTAGTTCTTCTTCCACAGCTTTTTTTTCCTTAATGCATCATTCAGTTTGATTTGTTTTTCATAATACTCCTATAAATTCAAGTTGTTAGTACAAGTAAATACATTATTTTTGTGGAACTGGGGATTGAACTGAGGCCCTTGCGCTTGCCAGGCAAGCTACTTACTGAGCTATCTCCCGAGCCCGTCCCCTGATTTTAACAGTTTTGTATACCCGCCCATCAGCAGTGCCCAGATTAAAAATTCAGCTAGATTACTGGTTTTTATCTAAGTAATTTTAACTGCTTTTAACTGGCAGATGACTGCAGTCTGTTTTATAGGCCACTGTTCTAAAACAACTTAAATCCCATCGCCTCAGAAGCTTATGACTTCTTGCCTCCATGGTCAGGTCCAGTCTGCCCCCCTCCTCACCTCTGCATATTCTCATGTCACGTTTGCATCTGTAACCCCACATCGGCCCTGCTTCACATGCCCTATGTCTTTTGTATGTTTTCCCCTAACTCTGAAAGCTGTCAAGATACTTACTTCTCTATTATCTAGAGAAATCCTATTCATCCATTAATATTCAATGGATTTGGTTTTTTGTTTTGTTTTGTTTTGAGACAGGGTCTGGCTGTGCAGCTCAGGCTGGCCTTGAGCTCACTTTTTGTAGCCCAGGCTGGTCTCACACCGATCCTCCTGCCTCAGCCTCCCAAATGCTAGGATTACAGGCACGCACCACCACAGCCCAGCTGTTGGTTTTTGTTTTGTTTTGTTTTTTTTCTTTTTGAGACAGGATCACACTATGCAGCGCAGCCTGACCTTGAGCTCACTTTGTAGTCCAGGCTGGTCTTCAAACTCGCGATCCTCCTGCCTCAGCCTCCCTAGTGGTGAGATTACAGGCATGAGCCACCACACTCAGCTGTATCATGTACCTTTCCCACAATATATTTTGGTAATCTGATTTGTTCAACCATCACTAAACTGAGTTGTTGATCTTATAAGACCATTCTTATGCTATGTCTTATTTTCTACCAGTTTGTAAAACTGAGGGGTTTTTTTGTTTTTTTTTTTAGGTTGAATGTAATTCTCGCCTCAACCCTATAAATACAACTTTGCTAAAGGTAATGTCTCTTCCCTCACTGCAAACCACTTTAAAGAAAGTTATAATGCTTTAAGGATTTATGATAGTTGCCTAGGAAGAAGCAAAGCTTCACCGTATGATTCTCTCATCTTTTAATGCTTTATTTTGTTGAATGTTTTCATTGTAGATAATTGAAAGTAAAAAATGAAGAATAAAAATTTTGCTAAGTGTAGTGGCCCGTACCTGTATCTCCGCACTTGGGAGGAACAGGCAGGAAGATCGCTGTAAATTTTTTTTGTCTTTTTGAGACAGGGTCTCACCATGCAGTTCAGGCTGGCTTTGAGCTCACTTTTGTAGCCCAGGCTGGTCTCGAACTCATATGGGGGCCTCAGCCTCCCAAGTGCTGGGATTACAGGTGTGTGCCACCATGCCTGGCTTTAATCACTGTAAATTTGAAGTCAGCCTGTGCTCTGTAAAAAAGTTTTTACCACCCTAGCCCTGTCCCCAGGTGTGCTGAGTGGCCACTAAGACCAGGCGTGGCACATACCCATAATCCTAGTGCTGGAGAGACTGAAAACAGGAGGATCACTACACGTCTGAGCTGCATAGTGAGACCTTGTACCAAATACATTAAAAAAAAATTTCTTTTGAGATAGGGTCTCACTATGCTGTTTGTGTTGGTCTTGTGCTCACTTTTATAGGCTGTAGGATGACCTCAAACTTGGAGCAGTCCTTCTGTCTCAGCCTCCTGAGTGCTGGAATTACAGGCATATGCCACCGTGCCTGGGTTTGGTGGCCAACACAATGTACACGGGGTTCCAGAGCTGGCATGTCATGCAGTGCCAGGCATCAAACCCGGGACCTTGCGCTTGCCAGGGTGGCAGGTGCTTAGACTGCCAAGCTGTCTCACTAGCCCAGGAGATACTTTGTTAACCTAAAACTCCTATGCCTTCTGTGATATTTCCTTTTCCTAAATAATAGTCCCCAGTCAAAGAATATCTTAACACCAGTGAATTAAAACATGAGGTTCATGCCCTTTCTGTAAAAATGCCAGCTAGATGGGACACATCTATAATCCTAGCACTCCAGGAGACTGAAGGAGGATTGCTAAGAGTCCAAGGCTAGAGTGGGCTATTTAATGAGTTCAAGGCCAGCCGGGGCTATACAACAAGACCCAGGGTCAAAAAAAACAAAAGGTAAATAAAATGTTAATTTGCCTGATACAGTGATGCACACCTGCAAATTCAGCTGCTTAGAAAACTGAGGAGGATCTCCAGCTTATACAATTTAGTGAGATCCTTGCTCAGAATGTGGGGCCGGGTGTGCAGAGTTTCACTGTAGGTTATTTAGGTAGCATGCAAGGTCCCTGAAGTCAATCCCCAGCACTGAGAGAAAGAGAGAGGGAGGGAGGGAGGAAAGAAGGAACAAAAGGAAGACCAGCCAGCCTACAGGACACTCACTCTCTGAACAGAGTGTGTAACATCTGGAAGGAAGTGGCTGGGCTCCTAGAGACAATGCAGTCTATACACTGGGAGACTCTATGTCAAAGCAGCTTTAAAACACAAGTTCCTAGCTGGCTGTTGTGGTACATACTTAAAATAGCATTGTGAGAGGCTAAGAAAGGAGGGTCACAGATTTAGGCCTATCCTGTGATAGCAAGGTCTTGTCTCAAAAAAAATTTTAAAAGCTAAATATGGTGGTGCACACCTGTAATTCCAGCATTGGGGAGGCTGAGGTAGGAGAATCACCGTGAGTTGGGGCCAGCCTGAACTACATAGTGAGGCCCTGTCTTTAAAAAAGAGAAAGAGGAGTAGGGGTTAGATTAGCTAACTAAGACTATAGTTCAGTGTGAAGTTCTGGGTTTAATCCTTAGTACTGTTAAAAAGAGAGAGAGAGAGAGAGAGGAGGGAGGGAGGGAGCAGGAACTCGTTTGTTTCTTTTGGGGTCACTGAGGATGGAGCCTAGCACCTCATATGCCCTCACACACACTGTACCTCTGAGCTACCTACTCAGCATCAGGAACCCAAATTTTGTGTTTTTAAAGTGCTGATGATTAAACTAGCTTTTGTACTGAACTGCATCCCTAGCACTATTTATTTTATTTATTTTTAAATTTAGTGTATTTGGTACAAGGTCTCACTATGTAGCTCGGACTCATAGTGATCCTCCTGTTTTCAGCCTTCCCAGCCCTGGATTACAGGCATGTGCCACCATGCCCAGACTGACTGGCGGCTCAGTGCGCCTGAGGGCAGAGCCAGCATAGTATATGGTGCCAGGGATTGAACTCTGGTCCCAGTGTTTGCCTAAGCAGGCACTTAGTCTGCTGAGCTATCTCACCAGCCCTGTTTTTTAAATTTTGTAACAAGGTCTTACTAAGTTGCCCAGGATAGGCTTGAACTTAGAATCCTTCTGCCTTGGCGTTACACAGCCTCAAGTTTTGAGGCCACACTGGGCAACTTAGCAAGACATAGTCTTTAAATGGACAGGATAGACTAGGACCAGGACCACGCAGGCTTGGCAAATATCTTAGTGGTAGAGTGCTTTCCCAGCATAGGGAAGGCCCTATGTTCTATCCCTAACACCTAAACAAAACAAAAAACACAATTTAAAGGCCCAAGAGGAGGTAAATAGCCCCACCAAATCAGAGAGACCAGTGACTGATCAAGAGAGGTGGGAGAGGGCCAGCCAAATAGCTTAGTGGATTAAAGCGCTGGTTAGGCAGACTCAGAGGCTAGGGGTTCAATCCCCGGGCCTGCCTTGCCGGCCCCACCCCTGGGGCACCCTGAGAAGGCAGTTGAGACTGGGTGTGGTGGCATGACTCTGTAATCCCAGCACTTGGGAGGCTGAAAACAGGAGGAACTATGAGTCCAATCTACATAGTGAGACCCTGTAGACTCTGTACTAAATACATTAAAAAAAATAAAAGAGAGGGGCCAAGGATATACAGCTCAGCAGCATAAGCACCTGCCTGGCAAGTACAAGGCTAAGAGTTCCATCCCCAGCAAGTGCAAGGCTGTGAGTTCGAACCCCAGTCCCGGGGGGAGGGGGAGAGAGAGAGAGAGAGAGAGAAGAGAAGAGAGAAGAGGATGGAGAATTCAGCATCAGCTCCTGGTTTGTTTTGGAGTAAGAACAATGTAGAGATGAAAGGGGACTTAAAGTCATGAAGCACGAGAAGTTAGGGTCACAGTTTGAGAACGCTGAAAGTAACATGCTTCATGTAGCGGCACGGCCAAAGTTGAAAGTAGTGGCTGACTTCGTTTTTACCCTGACAAAACACCTGCTGTGGGCCCGAAAGCCAGATGTGACATCTTGTGGATGAGTAAGTACTGAATAATAATTTCAGATTTCTGTCCAGATTATTTTTAGCACCTTTATGCAGAGTGCATTGAGGAAATGTAAATTTGATGTGCTCAAATGTTAAGGGACCTAAAAATCCTGTCCCAGTTGGGATGTTCAGGATATTTCCCTTAAGGATAAGTCTTGCTGACTTGCATATTTTTCCTCTTCTAGATGGCAGACTGTGGGGGACTGCCCCAAGTAGTTCAGGTAAGAAGTTAAAAAATAATCATTCTGTTCGACTTCTCTGTCTATCCAAAACATTAATGCTTTCTTATTTTGTTTCCCCAGCCTGGGAAGCTCACCGAGGCCTTCAAGTACTTTTTGCAGGGAATGGGCTACAGTGAGTAGTGCACAACTTTCTGTCAAGAAAAAAATATATTTGTAATGGGATTAGTATAACGGGAGCAGTTTGACATATGGGGGGGTGGGGGACACAACTCTTAGGGCCTAACCTCTGTGTTAGTGAATCTTGAGTAGAAACCCAAATGTTTGTGGAACATTCCTTTTTGCATATATATGTATGTCAGTATGATCAGGGAACACTTCTTCAGTGCTTACCTTATGTCGGGCACTGTGTACTCTTAATCTAACAGGTAAGTTGTATTATCAGTCCCCATTTGTGAAAAGAAACTGAGGCTCGAAGAAGCTAAGCACATTTCCCAGTGTAACAGTTAGGCTGCAGAGCCCTGATTCAGTCCTTGGCATTCGGTCTCTGAGCGCACATTTTTAACCATTGAAGCTTCAGCTGTCTTAGCCATGATTTGGAAGTTGTGATTTGCATTCCAGCTCATTAGGGAGACTCCAGAAGAAAAGGGTAGTGGTCTTGGTGAAGTCTATTCACCACAGGGGATGAACTTGCCGAGTAGCAAGTCCAAGGGTATGTCCATACTGTATGCCGCTGTCCTGGTCTCGTGTGTCTGTGAGACCCCTGAGCTTTGTCATTCGTCACAGAAAACTCTCACTTGCTCCATGGTTGGAGTTTTGAAAAGAAAAACCCTTTCACCCAGGTACAGAGCTCTCTACCCAGTAGGGTGATTTTCCTGTCTTTGGTGTCAGTGTGGATGGTGGCCACTGGTGAGCTGACGGGGCAGCTGCCCTGAGCAGCTGGGCCCTGGGTGGAGCCCTGTACCTGCCAGGCAGACCGTGTGTGTCTTGTCTAGAGTGGCTGTGTTGTTCTCATCTGTGAGCCACTACCAACCTTGCCCACAGCCACAGCCTTCTGGCTCACTAGGAGGAGAAAAAGTCCCCTTATAGCCTGTTTTCAACCTTTTCTATAAACAACTGATCTTGCAGCCTGTTTCTGAGCCAAAGCAGGGTAGCTGTGCAGTTGTCTAGATGAAAGAAGTGACAGTCAGGGTGATACAGAAGCCTGTTAGCCTCGCCTCCTCTCTGGGACCTTAAAGTAAGCTTTCATCCCTCAGGGATATTTGATGCGTGTCTACTAGGCAGCCAAGGTTCCCACTGGGCACTCTTGGTTCACTAACCTGCCTTTTCCTGTGTCCATCCTGCTTCCAGTCCCGTATGTGCAGCTCAGTCACCTCAGCACCGAGCCAGGTACCTTCCTCTGTGCTGACCCCACCCGCCTCCCAGCCATGCTCTCTGGCTGCATTGGCTGTCTGCAGCATGTCCGCGGTTTTCCTATACAGTGAGAGCCCGATAGAACGTGGCTCATTGTGCTCCAAAAAGTGTAGCCTACACGTCCGGCTCTCATTCCCTAGAAGGGAGAAGGGGCCAGGTTGTAATATGTAGGCCTCTTCTCATCCTAAGTTCAGGCTCATGACAGCCTCTGAAACTTCATAGACAGGCTCCCTTTCTTACCACCACTTACTGAAATAACCCTGACACAAGAACTGAAAGGCAGCCTAGCCTGAAGAACTCTGGAACAGCGGCTAGAGCAGGCAGGGAGGTTATGCCAGCTAAGGCATTGTCCCAGCCAAGCTAGAAGGCACTTAGGACCAAACCAGTGGCAGAACAGGAGTCTGGGTTAAACACCCCCCAAGAGGTCTTCCCTTTCCAGGCAACTCATGCTTCCCCCTGTGTAGAGAACAGGGTTAGGTCTACCTGCTTTCCCACTCCTCCCCAGACAGCAAGGTACCCTGTGGACACGGATGGTAGTCTTGTTGTATCGGGCTTGCACTGTGTTTGTGAAATGTCTTCATCCTTGTGTGGTTTGTCTTTCTTTTCTTTTGTTTGAGTCCTGCATGCACTGCAGGTTTTGGTGACCTCTGTGGGTTCCCAAAGCCTCTTCCCTAATCACTGTATGATGGCGTGGGCACAGCCAGTGAGGTTGTGCTCCAGACTTAGGGCTTCCCCTTGTGCTGTAGACTAGAAACAGCTGAGAGTCCAGCCATTCCTGGAGGGTTGAAGCAACCTTGCATATATAGTCGCGCACCTAGAGCAAATATGCAAAATGGGGATGGCTATGTCTTGTCGTGGGTGTTACCATAAGTGGTTTGGGAGATCCAAACATAAGGCTTTTGGTAATAACATATAGATTAGTTGAGTTTGACCAAGGCTCCATCTTCTAGTGTTCTTGGTTCTTTGTTACAGTACCATCTGCTGGCATGACCCGGCTCGCCCGATCGCGAACCCACTCAACCTCAAGTAGCATCGGCTCTGGAGAAAGTCCCTTCAGCCGGTCTGTCACCAGCAATCATTCAGATGGAACTCAAGAATCCTGTGAGTCCCCTGATGCCCTGGACAGACATCACACGATGGAGGTGTCATGCTAAGCAGATGCACCTCCCAGGACCATGCAAATCCATCCTCCTTCAGGCCACTACTCCATACCACATCTCATCCGTAAACTGGCCTTCACTACCTTTAACTCATGCATGGCCACTGAACCTTTCTCTAGTAGCCTGGATTTATCATTCTCTGCCCAGCCACCCTTTTTTGTATGTACTACTGAGAACCACATCCATGCCATTACTGTAACATTCCAACATCTTTAATTGATCTATTTTCCATATCTTCTCTTGCCAGCTTTTTTCTGTGCTCCCTCAACTATGTATCTGATAAGAGTCTTTGCTCCCCAGCTCCGTGTGTGTGCGATCACTTGTGTCTGTGCTTGTGTGTGCGTAGTTCTGTAATTTTAGACAGGCTTTCTTGTAGTGCTTCTGCAAAAAAAAAAAAAAAAAGGGACTTGTTTCCATTCTCAGTGGTGTTTTTTTTAAGGGAAAGGTGCAGAACAAATATCTAGGTGGGACATGCCACTAGATTCTCTTTGGTTCCAAATCAGTCAACAAGACTTGCAGAATGATTTCTAGAGAGAGCAACTCTGAGGAATGTGGAAGACTATAACTACTGTTTGGACTTTGATTGATCTGACCAGTAGCAGGGCTGGCTGTACACAGAAAGGTAGGCGGGAGGCCAGCTACCTCCTTCTTTCCAAATGGCTTCACAAAACCTATAGCATGAATAAAAGGGAAAGAATGTAACCTGCTGGACACTCATGAACAGCGAGGTTCTGACACTCTTACAAAGTTTTCTCTAAAGGAGTTGCTTGATTACTAGAGTCTCTTAGCACAGGAAGTAGAAAACAAAATGCCAGGCCTCCACTGCAGAGCAAAATGCCGACACTACCATCTGAGTACTGCTTTCCAGATATTCACACATCTGCCAGAAGAGCCTCTCAGATGTGTGATGGAGAGTGGTTCTCCATCTCTTGATCCCCCCAAAAAAGGGAGAGATACATGGCCCCAAACCATGTCACTTGCTGAGAAAATGCGTGGGAGAAGAACAGCCATTGGCAACATCATGTCGAGTAACTATAAAGTCTTGATTTCTGCAGGCTTAATTGAAGCTAAACTAAATGGATACAGAGCTCATTTCTGAGAGTCTTAATTGTATAAACTCTGGTTTGTAAGAAAGAAGGGGCTAATTTGTAAGGACAGTCCTGTCCCAGTACAATTATTTTCTGCCCCCTGTCTGCTGTAAAGTGGTGGGGATGGGGGGACACACAGCAGGACTCCCTGTCAGCCAGAGAGTCCTACTGGGAGGAGGGGGAGAACCATGAAGACCAGCTGCCACACAGCAAGAGCCCAGCAATGGGAGCATCTAGCTGTAAGCTCAGGGCTACACAGTTCCCAGTCTTGGGAGAAGACTTTTCAGACACATTGTTTTGCTTTCTGCTAAAATAAGGAATGCATCACTCTGTCAGAGTATGACTTTTTACAAATTATTAAATAAAGCTGTATATGTCTCGTTGTTACTGTTGGTGTTATTTCTCTCAAGCTACTTACTGGGTCTGAGTCAAGGCCTGAGATACTGTGTCCTGGTTGTTTTTTAAGTTTTTAAAAAATCTTTTATTTATTTGGTACAGAGTCTCACTACACAACTCTGACTCAGGGTAACCCTCTTGTCTCAGCCTCCCCAACGCAGGGATTACAGGTGTGTACTATCTTGCCTTGTTTCTGCTCCAGGACCTGCATAGCATGTGGTACCAGGGATCAAATTTGGGTCCGTGTACTTGCCAGGCAGGCGCTTTGACTGCCGAGCTGTCTCCCAGCCCCGCTAGTTCTTTTTTGAGGTGGGTTCTTTTTTTTTGAGACACAGTCTCACCATGTAATATAAGCTAGCCTCAAACTTGTTGCGCCCCTCCTGCCTCAGCCTCCTAAGTGTAGGGATTATATAGACATGCTGGTTCTATGCACTTGATCTTAGCCAAAAGGCCGAGAAGCGATGACATGCTGGTTCTATGATGTATATCTTTTTATTTGTGTTCACCTGTCCTACGCAGTGACATTATTATAGGGACAGAGTGAAACTATAGGATAATTTGCCCAGAAGCATATAGCCAGTAAATTGAGAGTGAATCCTGGTCAATCTGACATACCCACATTCCCCTCCAGTCAGAGCTTATGCAAAGCTTAGCACAGTGGCGTACAACTCTAATACCAGCACTCTAGGAATCTGAGGCAGGAGTATCTCAGTTAAAGACCACAACAACTTAGTAACATAGCAGGACTCTGTCTCAAGAAAAAAGGCCTGGAAATAGTTCCAGGTGAAGACCCTGGGTTCAATCACCGCTTTAAAATTTTTTTTCTTTAAAAAATGAATTATTGGGGGCCGGCGAGGTGGTTCAGTGGTCTAAAGCGCCTGCTTAGGAGCGCTCAGGCAACTGCGGGGACTGCAGTTCGATCCCCGGCACCACATGCTGCGCCAGCGCCACCACCAGGGCAGGCTGAGCCAGCCACAAAATGAATAAATAAAGAAACAAACACAACAAGCAAACAAATAAATAAAATTTAAAAAAAAATAAAATAAAAAAAATTTTAAAAAATGCTTTAAAAAATCAATTATAAGCTGTACATGTTGGTGCATGCTGTTATCCCAGCACTCCAGAGGCTGAGGCACAAGGATCTTTGTGACTTTGAGACCAGCCTGAGCTACAAAGTGAGCTCAAGGCCAGCCTGAACTGCGTATTGAGGTCCTTTCTCAAAAAGACCAAAAAAAAAAAAAATCATGTGACTCCTGCCAGTGCTATTGAAGAAACAGCTGAGCTCTGCCATCTTATGTGGAGTTGCTGGTTCTTGCCTGCCTGCCGTGATCTTCAGTCACTTTTCTGGGTTCCTTCCAGTGCCTCTTTTTGTATCCATAAGAATAATGTAAAGAAGCATCGTCTCCAGTCAGCTTTGAAGGATTCAGGTGTTAGTTGGTACATCCAGGTGACTGTGTCCCTGGGAGGCTTTTGTGAAATGACGTGGCCCTGCCTGTTCTGGTAGCAGGCTTGAAATAAAAGCGTGTAACAGACACGGGTTCCACGCTGAGGGCCTGATACACAGAGTGCCAAAGCTGGAGCTGAGAGGATTGCCATGGTTGCTGTTAAAATTTACAGGGTTCACCGGCTTTCTTGGCCGTGTCTGTATGCTTTCCCACCTTCGCCTGTGTGGGGACTCCTCAACTGACTGTACCAACTGGTTCTTCCCTCTTCCGACTTACAGTTCCTTTCCTCCCGTATAGTACCCTCCCCACAAAAAGTGGCTCCTTTGTGAGAGGCAAAGAGGTAAACTAAACCAGCTGTGGTGGCGCATGCTTGTGATCCCAGCACTCGGGAGGCTAAGGCAGGAGGACTGCTGTAAGTGTGAGGCCCGCACGGTGAGACCCTGTCTCAAAAAGACAAAAAATAAAAGCCAGCCTGGGCTACATAGTGAGTTCAAGGCCAACCTAAGTTACATAGTGAAACCCTGTTTCCAAAAAAAAGAAAAAAAATGTTCATCCTTATATTTTAATTGATCTTTTTATAGAGTACCACCCACAGGCCAGGCCCTTAGCACCTTGCTGACCCATTAAAATATCTATTATTCACATTTCATATATGCAAAACAGCCCCAGAATTAGTTTACAAGTGGTCACCAAGCAAATTATTTGCTGTAAGGGAAACAATTTCATCTGCTACACTGCATACTTCGTGAGCAAAGGTGTGGGGGTTTCTCCCATACCAACCAATTTTCTAACATTAGGAGTTTATCAGGAATTAGTACAGACCCCTCAGACTTGAGACTGGTCCCACAAGACTTTCCCCCCACACACACACACCAGACAACAGTTGAAAGTAGTGGCTCCCCGGGTCACCAACACGTCAGTCCAGCGTGGCTATAAGCTGGGGGGTCCCCACAACCCCCTGCGTGTGATACTTTGCTGTGATAGGTTAAGAGCAAGCATGTAATAAAATTATTTAAAAAATAAAACAAGTGCCAGGGATATTTCAGTGGCTTAAGTGCCGAGTTCAATCCCTGGTACTGCAAAAAAAAAAAAAAAAAACAAACCTCCAAAAAACATTTACCAGTTTCCTATAAAGGCTTTAGATGGACAACTAGGTGATGAGATAGATGCAGTGAGTTCTGCAGGAGTTCCAAGCACAGGAGCTACTGTCCCTTGGAGGTGGAATGTGCCACCCTTTCCACACATGAAAGTGTTCCATCTTAACCCCAAGGTAGGAATTTTTATGGAAGCTTCATCACAAAGGCATGGCTGATCAGTCTCTAGCTCCTTTCCTCAGTCATCCTGGGGATGGGGCTGAAAGTTCCAAGATTTTGATCACTACTTGGTGTTTTGTTTTGTTTTTTTGCGGTGCCGGCGATTGAATTTAGGACCTTGTGCTTGCCAGGCAAGCGTGCTTATTCTACTGAGCTGTCTCCTCGGCCCCGACTATTTGGTCTTTCTGGCGGGCAACCTCCGCCCAAGAGCCCACTGAGAATTGCCTCACTAGAACAAAAGACGTTCCTATCACCCAGGAGATTATTGTGGATTAGGCATTCTCAGGAACTGGATCAGAGATCAAATATTAGAACAAGATGTGCCTCTGGCACCCCTGTTGGTTAGGAAATCACAGGTTTTAGGAACTCTGGCCCGGAGCCAGTGGAAGTCCAAGCTTATTTTGTGGTACTGGTTAAACTTGTTTTGTTGTTGTTTTGGGGTTTTAGGGAAGGGTCTACAGGATGTTCAGGATCTCACTACTAGATTGGACTTGTGATCCTCCTGTTTACAGCCTCCCAAAAGCTGAAATTACAGGTGACACGGGCCAACACACCTAGTCTCAGTCACCCTCTCAGAGCACCCCAGGGGCAGGGGCAGCACGGGGCACTGCGGGAATTGAACCCTGGCTAGCTACTACACTCTGCCTAAGCAGGCGCTTTAGTCCACTGAGCTATTTGGCTGGCCCTGAGGTCTTCATGTTGAGTATTCCTAGCCTTTTATTATTTTATTTTGAAACAGGTTGTCACTAAGGTGCCCGTGCTAAGCTCAGACTTGTGCTTCAGCTTCCCAGACGGTCAAATATGTATTTCTTACATATCACAGTGGCAAATGGAGTATTTCAAACTAATTCTTAGGTGTCCCCTCAAGTGGGAAAGAAGTTATATGGTGGGATTCTTTCATTTTGAATCCCATCTCTCAAGCATGCTAAGTCCATGGTCCACCACTGAGTTACATCCCCAGGCACTTGGGTAGAATTCTTTCAAGCGAAGCTGGGCAAGATGGCATGAGCCTGTAATCCCAGCACTCGGGAGGCTGAGGCAAGAGGATCACCATGAGTTGGAGGCCAGTCTGAACTGTATCGCAAATAAAGACCAAAGAAGGTCATTCACTGCTTTCTGTCTCATTCATGGACTTCATCTACAGACCAGTGTTTAAGATCTGCCCCTCACGTGTACATCAGGGTTGTCTGGAGGCAGGAGTGGAAATGTGGGACAACACGTAGTTCCCTGTAGTAACACAGTAAGCTGCCTTGGAGAGGATGCATCTCCACTCCAGTTCCTTAGCTCTGCATGCCACATCCTTTCAGAGTTAACACCTTCCCCAGGAGCAGAGGAGAGACTTAAGGACTGGGACACAGAGGCTGAGCAGGAACAGCTCTAGCTGGCAAACCACCAAGAAGGCTAGAGAGTCCGAGCTAGATTCCAGGAGTGTTTAGTGCAGTGGACCATTTTGTGTTAAAGAGCAGCCATCCTCAAAGCAGGATTGATTGATTTTTGTATTTTTAAGGGAAGAGTCTACAGAGTGTTCAGGTCTCACTACTAGATCAGAGTCATAGTGATCCACCTGTTTACAGCTTCCCAATAGCTGGGATTATAGGCAGGCACCACCACGCCCCGTCTCAATTGCTGTCTCAGCGAGCCCCAGAGCCCTGGGACAGGGCCAACAATGTAGGCCCAGGGATCGAACCCAGGCCCCTGTGCCTGCTTACAGGCACTTTAATCCACTGAGCTATTTAGACAGGCTTTTTTTTTTTTTTTTTTCAGCACTGGGGATTGAACTCAGGACCTTGTACTTGCCAGGCAGGTACTTATGCCCCTCAGGTATAGCCCTAGCCTCAAGGATTTATTTATTTATAGACAAGGTCTCACTGTGTAGTTCAAGCTGGCCTTGAACTCACTAGGTAGTGTAGACTGGCCTTAAATTCACATAACTTCTCCTGCCTCAGCTTCCCAAGTACTGGGATCACAGGTGTGCACCATCATACCCAGTTGTGACTATAAATTGTAATAAATCGCAGACAGTGCAATTCTGTCAGATTCTTTACCCCAGACCAGTGATTCTCAAGCTTGGGCGTGCGACAATGTGGCATGCTTATGAAGAACATCCCTGGGCCTGCCCCATAGTGTTTCTGATTCAGTAGATCTGAGATGCAGTCTGAGGATTTGTATGTCTAACAGATTTCCACATTATTGATAGTGAAGCTGCTACTACACTTTGAGAACCACTGTCCATATTTTTTTCTTTTGTTCTACAGATTGAACCCTAGGCTCTGCTAATGAGGTACTCATCAGCCCTGGACCCAGATCTTAATATTCAAGATATTATTATTGAATATTAATAATATATTAAAAAAAGGAATGCCTTGTGATGAATGTAATCATTATTTACTGTAAATGTACTATAAGTTCTATGCATGTGTATATAAAATATGTATATAAGAAATAAAAAATAAAAATAAAATAAAAATAAAAAATAAAAAAAGACTAAATTAAAAAAAATTTAAAACAGAAAAAATAATAATAATAATAATAATATATTCAATATATAGCACATGGCCTGGGAGTTTAGAAATGGAGAATGTTGCCCTGTGCATGGTGGTGCACACCTGTAATCCGAGCACTTCACGGACTGAGGCAGGAGGATTGCTGAAAGTTTGAGGCCAGCCTGAATTACAGAGTGAGGTTCTGCCTCAAAAGGGGAAAAAATGGAGACTCTTGGGCCAGGTAAAGTAGTGCACCCCTGTAACAACCCTAGCACTCAGGAGGCTGAAGCACGAGGATTACTTCCTATTTGAGACCAGTTTGGGCTATGTAGTAAGACCCTGTCCCAAGAAAAAAATAAAAATAAGGGGTCGGCGAGATGGTTCAGTGGTCTAAAGCGCCTGCTTAGGAGGGCTCAGGCAACTGCGGGGACTGCAGTTCGATCCCCGGCACCACATGCTGCGCCAGCGCCACCACCAGGGCAGGCTGAGCCAGCCACAAAATGAATAAATAAAGAAACAAACAAACACAACAAGCAAACAAATAAATAAATAAATAAAATTTTAAAAAT
>PVKN010013092.1:0-20203 GCA_004027915.1 Capromys pilorides
ACAACTATACCACTTATTCACACAAAGTACCAAGTGAATAAATATAAAGACTAAAAGAGAACTGGTATTGGAAGAATTCTAGTAACTGCTTTTGGGGATATAAGCCTTTAGTGTGGTTTTAAATAGTTAAGGTGTAAATCCTTTATAAATTTTAAAATTTATGAAAATATTTTGTAAGTCCTGTTCTAAGGGTGATATCAGAATACTTAAATTTTTAAAAATCAGAATGTTTAAAGATCAAATGGAAAGGGCCAGGGCTCTAGCTCCATTGTATAAGCACCTGTCTGGCAAGTGCAAGGTCCTGAATTCTATTCCTGGTACCGAGAAGAAAGAAAAGGAAAAGAGAAGAGGAGAGGAAAAGAGAGGAGAGGAGAGGAGAGCAGAGGAGAGGAGAGGGGAGGAGCGGATAGGAAAGAAAAGGAAGGAAGGAAGGAAGGAAGGAAGGAAGGAAGGAAGGAAGGAAAGATGGAAGATCAAGTGAAAAACCTAGTCCATATTACAGAACAAAACCATGAATAAGTGGAAATCATCAATTTAAAAATGAAAAAAGTGGAATCTGATCCAGAAAATGTCATATGTGCAGAATAGCATTATTTAAAGTGCAATCAGTCAAAATAAAAGAAATAAATGAGCTGTTTAATATTTTAAATTTTTTCTTAAAATTGTAAAAAAAAAAAAATCCAATTAAATGAATTTAAAATTTTAGCCAGGATAAGTGAGGAAATTTATACATTTCGACATTTTCTGTTTAAATTTCTGACCTAAGACCAAAGCATATGTGAGACTTCAAACTAAAATGAATCCATAGAGTGGTAGAAATGGAAAGATACATTTTGGCAAGGAATTGACTAATATCTAGAAGGAGAGCCAGTGGCGTTTCCAGGACTAAGAAGTAATTGAGATGGATGTAAGGGTTTCAAAGCCGATGACCACAGAGGAAAAAACCCTGAACCACACGCTGAGCGATTGCTCGCCGCAGTGTGTAATTGCTGGCCTGCTTGTGCACTCTGAAGTGGCAGATTAGCATTCATTTGGTTAGCGAAACTCAGGTAATCAAACTCATCACATAAATGATTTTATCACAAAGATTGAAAAACTAATGCATGCCACAAAATAAGGTCTCTGTATCTTGTCTTCTTAATGACTATAGTTCTTTTGTTGTTGTTTTTGAAAGTTGAACACAATTTAAGGATCCTATACTTTTTGTTTTCTGTGTTAACTGTGAGTGTTATTAGTAGGAAAACTCTTTTGGGGTTGTAACCAACACATTAGCACCACCATTTCTTATCATGTAAGTTGCTCTGTTTTGAATTTCTTGATGAATATCAGTAACAACTCTAATTAAACCTTAGACAGATATTGCCACCTGTTTGATATCTTTTTAATTAACAAACATTCATATGTGGCTCACATGACATTGCTCACGGTGGTGTGGAATTATTAATCTAGTAAAATGGGATACATGCGCTCTTGTCAAGCATAATACTCAGCCAAGGTCAGATGCAGAAAACCTCCCTAACCAAGGTAGATCGGAGTCTGTAAAACAAACGGGTAACCCGAGTGTCCGCTCTTTCCTGTCCCAGGGATACGATGACGGCTATGGAGAGGAGTATGACGAGCAGACCTACGAGGCCTATGACAACAGCTACACGCCGCAAACACAGAGGTAAGCGCAGCCCTGCCGACCTCGTGCAGCTGTCTCCGGACCGGCTCTTGAGCCCAAATCTGAGCTACCTTGTGCAAGAG
This sequence comes from Capromys pilorides, assembly GCA_004027915.1. Taxonomy (NCBI): domain Eukaryota; kingdom Metazoa; phylum Chordata; class Mammalia; order Rodentia; family Capromyidae; genus Capromys; species Capromys pilorides. The sequence goes on from PVKN010013092.1 coordinate 1,747, forward strand.
CTTCAAGCAGTTGGCTTTTCTCTGTTCTCTTTTTAAATTATTAAATGCCTCCTAGACTGTAGAAGTAGAATGTAATAATGCCAGTGCAAACGGGGAAATTATCCAAATAAGTTATTTTGAGTCTGATCCTTGTAACTAATCAGCTCATTAAACAGGCTTAATTTTAACTAAATTCTCCAGTTTTTGGAGATTATTTTAGTAAGCTTGTAATTACTGTAGCAGCAAAATTAAGGTACTTGTCAATGTAACTTCTATTTTGTAATTTTCATTTAAAAAATAAAATATAAGAAAATGTTACTGGTACTCTGAACAGGGGCCAATATTTTCTTATTTTATAGTGGCAAAGTTTATTCCAGGTAGGAAAAACTAAAGTGAAAAGTAGAGAAAAACTGGCTCTGCAGAGCAATCTGGGGCCCAGTAAAAGAGAGGAAAAATATAAAAATACAAGTACACCCCAGGGGCACACAGTGGGCTACCATTAAGAAAGCCAGCAGCAGTTTCTTAAAACATCTTGCAAAGTAAACAATTCCTTTTGTTTTATCATGGATCTCTAATAATTGTTTAATATATTTCTTTAGGTTTATCCCAAGTGATAGTGGTGAAACTTTACTTCTTTCTTGAAGTGTGATTTAACTACAGTAAAATTTACCCATTTAGCATGAGGTTGTATGTGTTTTTTAAAATGCAAACTTCGATGGAGCTACTGAAACTACTAAAATATATAACATTTTCATTGCCCCAAAAGGTTCTTCATGGTCTTTTATAATCACCTGTCCCTCAGCACAATGTCCTTGTCACTATAACGTCACCCATTCTAGAACATCCTATAAGAAGAAGAAATACAATAGCCTTTTGATTCTGAGTTTTTACCAAAATGCACTTGATATGTGCGTATGTTGTATCAATATGCTGTCTCTTTCCATTATGGTGCAATGTTTCATTGCATGGCTGTATTACAGTCTTGTTTCTTCATTTACCAACTGCAGGACACATAGATTGCTCCAGTGTCTTGGAAACTATGAATAAAATTGGTGTAAAATTATATTTTCAAATTAATTTTATTATATACTTTTGATATGCATAATGACCACACTCGACATAAGCAATTTGTACCTGCACATAGTATGTCTTGACTCTTCTCACAGAAAATAGAGGCGACTCATGTAGTCATTAGGTGATTCTCTCCCCTACTCATCAGAAGTCTATGGAATTATTACTTAAAATCATTATGGCATGAACCATTCAATGATCAAATTTGCTGTCACCAAGGGGACCTGAACAATAAGTCTCCTTTAAGCATTATTAAGTAAAATTTGGATGGGGCTAAGCTGAGGAATGGTGAAGTGAAGTCTGGGAGGGAATTCCACTTAGAGAAAATGCTGTGAGCAATTAGAGAAAAGATGAGTATGAGCAGATGCCTTTGAAGCCAAGAGTGAATTAGCATATCACCATGGAAATGGTCCTCTTCACTGAGGAGGAACTGGTTCATCTGTAGTGGATTGAGCGGGAGAGCCACGAGCCAAGTGCTTCTTCCTGGAGTAATGTTTTAATTGTCCCAGTTACTGGAACGCAGCAGTTATTTAGGGTATGAGAATCGCTGGCATCACACCACAAACAGGAAACAGAGCTTTTTATGCAAATTGGCATATTTAGAACATCTGCAGTATTTTCAAATTGGAACATCTGTAATATCTTTGGGTAGTGAGTCACTGCGCACTCGTACATAAAGATAGTCTACAACTATCCAGCAAAGGTGCTTATTTTTTAATTTTAATATATTTTAACCTTTCTCTATTAATTTGCCTGAAAAGTACAAATTACAAACTCTTTGAATATGTAATGTAACTCCACATAAATATTTACTTCTGCGCTGAGGAGATAGCGGAGCGGTCTAAGCGCCTGTGAGGCAAGCACAGAGTCAACGTCTCAAGTTCCCTTCCCAGTACCGCATGCTGTCCAGCCCCAGAACCCGGGTGCACTGTGCCAGCCCTGAAACTGGGCGTGGTGGCGCAAGCCTGTAATCCTAGTGCTGGGGAGGCTGAGACAGGAGGATCACTACCAGTCCAAACTCTGTAGCGAGACCTTATGTGAAAAGAATAGCAATAAAAAAACAATCAATAAAAATTTACTTCTAGTTGAGTAAATAGAGGCAAACAGTTAAGATGGCAATCATCTGTTAGAAATTAGGAGATAAAAAGTTCATTCTCTATCAGTATCAGTTTTATTTTTGCAAGCAATGGCTCCTTCGTTGGACTTTGAAGTATAAGATCTTTTTTTTTTTTTTTGAAGTATTAAGATTTTAATTTGGGGCTGGAGAGATAGCTCAGAGGCATATGCACCTGCCTGCCAAGCACAAGGTCTGAGTTCTGTCCCTAGTGAATTGATGGAGGAAATATTTCTTAAAAAAATAAGATGAAGAAACAAACTGGGCATGGTGGTGCACACCTGTAATCCCAGCACTTGGGAGGCTGAGGCAGGAGGATTGATGTGAGTTTGAGACCAGCCTGGGCTACAAAAGTGAGCTCAATGCCAGCCTGAACTGCATAGCAAGACTCTGTCTCAAAAAGACAAATAAAATAATAAAATAAAATAAAATGAAGAGAACTACATCAGCATTAAATTTCTCCAGAACTTATAAATCACGTTGACACTATTTTGGCACCAAGTATAGATATTACTTGATTTGTAGCCGTTCAAGTCAGAGGAAATGTTGGTGTAAATTCTTGAAGATGAGAGGCTAGAAAACGTGTGGCTGAGCAAAATGAGAGGAAGGTCACGCCTCCGCATGCCTTTCATTGAGTAGTTAGCACACGTGAACACGGATTTGTGGAAAGCATGTAGTGGGGCTGGGCGCGCCTAAGCGGAATAATTCTATCATCATCAACAGAGACGGCAGGGCAGAGCAAGTTCGCCAGGTGACAGCCCTACAAAGGTTCACCTGGAGTTCAGCACCTTTAACAAGTTTAATTAATCCCAGTTGTTTTGTCAGACATTATTAGTTACGGGAAAAATTCAAATAGATCAGAGAAGGTACTTTACCTGAGATTCCGCTGGAGGCAGCTTCGTTGGATGACATATGAGCGACCGCTAATGAGGGGAATGTGAGCCGTCTCCACTCAGCCTTCTCTCTTCTGTGTGACGACCAGAAGAAAAAATGAAGAGATGGACTGTGCGAGATTCCCCTCGCTGTTTCCAAGGGCTTCATTTCCTTGAAGTCTTTGACTTACACCGAGTTCTGTCCTATGAGTAACACCTTTAATTGGACCAACTCTTGTCATGTTCTCATACTTCATTTTTATGTATTTCTCAAAGATATTAACATTTTCAGGGAACAGCCTTCTGAAATCAAGTAACTTTACAAGATTTTGAGAGAACTGCCTGATGTCCAAATGTTAAGCAAGAATAGGTAGCAGATCATAGATTAAGGAAAATCTATGATGAAAAAAACTAACTTTTACTTATTTGGGTGTAATTTTAATATTACAAATGAGAGTCAAAAGATGCATTCTGGATCTTTGACTCTATTAGTAATTTGATTTATATATGAGATGTTAAAAACTTAAAATTTTGCAATATAAATTGTTAAACTGAAAGTTGGTGCAACAGACAAAATAGATAAAAACTTTTATTTGCCTTGAATCATGAATCAAATGAGGAATCCACACAACCTAGAGGAAAAAAGTCCTCTTCATACATAGTGAAGGAATGTGCCAAGAAAGCAACAATCTATCTCCCTCTGCTGTATACAGCAATAGATGCTAGAGATTTCTGAAATGAAGACCCCTGTTGAATGTCTGTAACTATCAGTGCCTATGCTGTTGCAAGGGAAAATGCAAGTCAAATTAGGATAATCTGAGATAAATTCAGTAAGGAGTTATATTTACTGGCAGAAAACCATAAGAGACAATTCCAGTCTCTGGGCCTAGTATTCCTGAATGAAACCCTCAACTACCAAAACTGAAAATGAAAGGGAGACAGAAAAATCTGTGAGACGGGTCACCTGAGCTGAGCTAAGAACACTGACTTCTAAGGTAGCCATAGAGTTAGTACCCTACCTCACTCTCTCCCTTCTTTAGTTTCCAACCTTTGTTCCTGGGCTGAACCCATTAGGAAGCAAAGATATGAAATGTTAGGAAACACAAGAAATGGGGCTTCTCTTCATAACCCCTAGAATAGAGAGCAGGCTGGAGGGGAGAATGAGGTAAGAAGGGAAGGGGAAGCAATCTAACACAACCCATGTTTTCTCACATTTTAGCAACTGGCAAATAGAGATATTCATATCAATTCCTTGAATATATAAATTATAACATGAAATTGCTATGGAAAGAGTAATGCCTTTAATAGATTTTCATTTTATATATGAGAAAGCATTTATTATGGTTTAGAGCTGACATGTCCCCCCACCCCAAAGTGTTATATATTTAGAGGTAGGCCCTAGAGGTAGGCCAGTGGGGACTTGACCTAGAAATGAGTGTCCTTGCCCCTGGCTACCCTTCTCCCTGCTTCCCGGCAGCTCTGTGGTGAGCAGCTTTCCTCTGAGGGCCCTTTCCACCAGTTAGTTCTTCCTTGGAGCTAACCAGTGCTGACTGAACCCTTGAAACCGTGAGCCAAAATCTTTTAATTGTGGGTATTGAGTGGCATGTCCCAGTGACAAGAAATCTGACTGGTAAACCATCTATTTACCAAGACGTCAGAGAAAATGTATAGTGAACCCAACAACATGCATTCAGCCACAAACAGATTGTTAGAAGCACTTTTGGCATATAGTTCAACATACGTTCAGGGTCAGGAACATCCATGAATGTGTTTGTCAAAATATGCAGCAAAAAGCAGGAGAGGGGTCAGCCAGATAGCTGAGTGGACTAAAGTGCTTGCTTAGGCAGAGCACAGGGGCTGGGGTTCAATCCCCAATGTGCTATGCTGGCTCTGCCCCCAGGCACCCTAAGATAGCCCTTGAGACTGGGCATGGTGGCACATTGCCTGTAATCCTACTGCTTGGGAGGCTGAAAACAGAAGAATCACTATGAGTCTAATTATGTAGTGAGACCATGTAGACCCTGTAGATCCCGTCCTAAATACGCTGAAAAAAAAAAAAAAAAGTAGGCAAGACTGACAAACTGGAAAGTACAGACCCAATTGAAACAAATGACTGTGTTCAATTATAGAACACTGTGACCATGTAATTTATATAAGGAAAAGGTCCCAGCCAGTAGTAGAGCCTCTGTCTTCTTCTCCAAGAGAAGCTGGAACTCTGGACTTTTCTACTTCCCATGCATGCATAAGGAACCATCCCAAAACCTGCTAGTACTAAACAACTATTTTATTATGCTACTAGATTTTGTGCATCAGGAATTTCATGAGGCACACACTGATGGCTTGCCTCTGTTGCATTATTTCTGGGGCTCATCTGGAAAGGCTCCAATGCCCCACATGGCTATTGACTAGAGACTGGGATCATCTGGAGCCTCTTCTCTGTTCTTATATCTAGTAATAGGTGCTGTTGTCAGCAGTACCTCAGCTGGGACTGTTGAGAGGGAGGCTCATATAGAGTCCTCTTCATGTCGCTTAGGCTTCCTCTCAGTATGGCAGCCCAGGGTGCCAGATATGAGTGTCCAGAACAACAACATGGAAGCTGCCTGGCCTTTTATGATCCAGCTTCACTTGTTATTAAGTGGACCCTGGGTCCAGTCAGATTTCAAAGAGGCAGTGTATATCCCTGGTAAAAAAAATAACTGACATGGTTGAAAATTAGAAGCATTACTATGGCCCTTTCCTACCCTTGGGACAGAATACCCAAGAGCTACAACTTATAGGAGGAAAAGTTTATATGACCCATTGTTTTGAAAGGGTCAGTCTAGGGTAGGCTGGCTTGCAGGCAGGAACAGCAGTGCTGGAAGGCATGGCAGAGCAGACCTGCTCAATTCATGTGAGGCAGGAATCAAAGAGTGAAGTATGGGAATGGGAAAGGGAAGAGGAAGAAGGAGGAGGGGCAGGAGAAGCAAGAGGAGGAGGACCACAGAGGCACACCCCCAGGGACCAGCCATCTGTTTCCTCCAGGCCACTCCTCCTGACAGCACCCCAGCTCTGAACTCCTCACCAGGCCAGGTCAGTGGTACACACACACCCCCAACACCCCAGCACACCTGCCACCTCCCCCATGATCCAGTCACTTTCAAGGGGTCTTTTGTTAGACAAGTTAGCTCTGAACCATAACATGGTCATTCTTGGCAAATACAACCATGCAACAGGTTCCCAGCACAATATCCTGATTTGGGGGTTGTAGCAAGTGATGTAAAGAAATTAAGCACTTTGTGAAAACTTGGATGTAGAGACTCTATGTTGTGCTCTACACAAAATAATCAGAATAGAGAAGACAGTGTACAGAAACTGCTTCTAAAGATATAGTAATGAGGAATCCTGCCAAATGGCTATTTGAGGGCAGTACCTGATCCGTGATGACGCCTTGTCAATCCTGCAGAGGCCTATTTGTGAATAACCATGGGAGAAAACAAATAAACACATAGCATGTGATACATTCTATGCTAAAAGAACTAGGAGAAGATATGAGAGAATGTGGGGAGTCATCTAAGCAGACAAGGTAGAACCAGACGGAATCAGAAGGCTTGCAAGAAAAGGAGAGGACAGCCTTGTATTTCACTGGTAGGTGCAACTTAGCCAGACAAGGGTGTTATCATGTGGTCTATAAAGGAATAATGATATGATTGATTAATAGAGAACTATATGGTCTTCAGGTTGATTACATAATAAGATATTTGCGAATGCTAGAGTATTTAGTTTAATAAAGAAAACAAAGAAGTCTGGATATAGTTCTCAGGAATAAGAAAAGAATGGTAACTGGGTAGTGCTTCATCAAACATAAAGGTTATTAAAACCAAATTTATTTCTGGATAAAATCACCAGACTTTTGTTGTTTACCCAGCACCTTGGTAGGCTGGGCTCGCAGCTCCTTCCTTAGTTGCTCTTTGATCTCTTGTAGAATCACTTGTCTGTGCTTTTGTTGTCTTCTTTGATGTCTTGGTCAATTTGCACGTAAAAACATTAAAAACAAAACAGCAGGCAACTTCTATTTGGCTCTTGCCTCCTGAGAATGAGAAGAGTGTTTTCAGCTGAACACCAATCAGGATGTAAAAGAGGGGAAGTGAAATCTTACAGTGGAAAAAATGCAGACGAGATCCTGAGAGCACCTCAGAAGGGAATAGAAGTTTCTTGGGATAAATATTGGATGCAGTCAGAAAAGTACAGATGATATTCGTTATCCATAAGTATGATTCCCTTTATAATGTCCTCAACATTAAATTAATGCTTATGAAGGGCTTGCCGTATGGAAATAGGAGAGTGAATGGAGACAGTACACTAAGTCACAGGCCTTTATCCTGGCTTTGCAACAGTGTAGATCAGATGTTTCATATCCAAAATCACTTGTATTTTAATAAGCTAATGCAACATATAGTCTATAATCTATATTACTCCCAGTGACATCTGGACCCAAAATACATATAATATTATTATTTTCAAATGTATAAATAATTATACCAGGTCAGATAGAAATGAATATAAATGGCTTCCAATTTAGGTTGGAATTTTGTTACCAGATGATATAAAAAATATAATTTAAGAAAAAATATTTGGTTTCAGAGCTTTGGGATTGGAAGTAAAATAATTGTAGCTTGTATTATGTAATATTCGATAATATTAAATTATAGGAGCTGTATGAAAGAGGAAAAAGGAAGCCTAAAGGGCTGGGAAGGGGACACTTGTTTCCCTGAGTAGTAAGCTTCTCACAATAATAAGAGCAGTGAGACTGTAGTACTGAACTATGTCCACATACTTACATTAGGCACTTTGTAGGCATTGTGTATGAGGTAGATAGTTTTATCCTCATGTTACAGATAAGGAAACTAGGACTTCAAATGGTTACCGCAGCAGGAACTTCATTGTTTAATAAATAATAGGTCCAAGCTTTGAAGCAATTTCTGTCCAGTTCTGGGCCCTTTATACTAATACTGAGTTCCTAGACATTTTACTTCATGTGTCAGCCTGTTTCCTAAGCTTATTAGGAAACGCTCACCTGAAATAACAGGTATTCCCGAGGATGGATCCCTGTGTACATCCACTGGCCTCTACCTGACCCATGAACCTAATGCACAGAAGGGTAGTTTTTGTTTCTTTCTACCTATCTTCCTTTCTTAACTAAGATCATGTCCTCTATCAATCTCCAGTCTCAGATGGGCTGTTAATGGCTGGGATTCCTCTCTCCTTTCTCTGTAACTGATTGCATGCTTTTTTGGTCTTTCTACAAGTGAGACCAAAATGTTTCTCTGATCCCTCTCTGCCACGCATCTTCTTTTGACTAATACAGTGACACCACTTCCACATCTCAGCCTTAGGAGGCCTGTGTGTCTCCTGCTTCCCTTGCTGTTGCTGTGTGTAGAGCTTCCCTAGTAGCTGCCTCCCTTGGTGTAGACCTTAGTAGCGAGGAGGGGTCAAAGCTCAAACAGGGACCTGCTCCACTCATCCAGTAGCTTGGGACAAAACCACTCCACAGCAGTCAGCCCAGAGCAACCAACCTCAGCCAAGCCAGAACTGTGGGCATTAGTAGCTGTGCATTTTTGTATAATATCGATAGTCACACTTGCTTGTTATTCAGTGTTATGGTACCAGAAGCAAAGGGCAGCAGGGTGAAGGCTACAGACGTACCCAGTTTGTCTTCTCTAAGACTTTTCCAGTGGTCTTGGTGTCCATCTGAAAGTCTGACTCAGTGACCTGGAGATCCGTCACCGAGGTGGGAGCTCACAGAGAAACGCCACTGTTGTGTTCTCAGCTTCTTGTTTCCAAGCCGATCAATGTGCTGTACTCTGCGTGTGTGATTTTACACGCCTGTTGGATGATTGTGTGTACTGAGCCCCTTTTCAAGTGAAAACCAGGTTCTTCCTAACGAGCTGCTGTCGAGCCAGTTTGAATGCTGCCCTGCATCTTTCCAATGTATTTTGTTGGCCTAAGCACAGAAATGAACATTTATCTCTGTGACATTCTACCTTGCTGCTTAGACCTCTTGTGGATAGTTTTGACCTTCTTTGTTGAATATTAGTTATTAAAACAAGCATATTAGTTATACTTCTTAGCATATCTTATATTTAACTTCTTTATTCAACTTTCTTTTTGTGAAATTTTAGGGAAAACATTACCAAAGATAAGTGTTAGCAACAACCTTTAAATTGACGTTGACCACTATTAAATGTTCTATAAGAATAATTGTAAACATAGATCATAATCTGTATGGTGGCTTACAAATTATTTGCACAGAAATTACATAGTTTTTCAAAACTACTTACATAGTCATTCAACGAACATTTACTCAGTGTCACCATTCTGGACCTATGTAAATGAAAGAAAGAAAGAAAGAAAGAAAGAAAGAAAGAAAGACAGACAGACAAAAAAATCCTATGTATGTAAACAAAATAAATAAAGCAAGCCAAAAAAAAAAAAAATCCAGACTTTACTCATTCAGAAATGCTGTGGGGGGGGCTTGCCAGGTAGCTCAGTTGGTTAAAGCACCTGATTCAGCAAAGTCTCTCAGATGCCAGGGATCATGGTTCAATCCCTACCCCCACATGTAGTATGAGACCTAGCCTTAAGGCCAGAGAGAGAGAGAGAGAGAAGTGCTGCTAATGAAATTACAAATTTCTGCTCAGAAATTTAGATTCTGAATCAGAATCGAAGGCATGAAATTCAGGAATCTGCATTTTAGCCATGTCTTTGTGATGCTGATTACATACGAAGAGCCATTGTGTCAGAGGAAGAGATTGAAGAAAAGAAACAGCTCGTAGATGACGAGAGTTGTTCTGTGTGAAGATGTGAGTGAAATCTTGTAGAAAACAAGTAGAAAGAGGCAACGCCTTGTCTGCAGACTGGAGCGGCTGAGCACGGGGCTGGAGTCCAGGAGGGTGCTGCACCCTTTGCAGGTGAAGACTCAGAGGAAATGGCGTATAAGTGCCGATCGCTGCCCAGAGGCCTGCGCTCCTGGGAAGATTCCTGTCTTGGGAGACGTGGTGCTATGTGTGTGAAGAGTGGGATGAGGCCTAGAAGCTGGAGGTTATGAGAACACAGCACTATGAGCTCTGGGCCAAGGTGCCATTACCCACCGCCTAGAAACTAGAGAAAAGACCAAGTGAAGATGCGTGAGTATGACTCAGTCCAAAGCATGCCGCGGTGGTGGTGCACGAAGGCAGGCAGGTTGGGGTCTGACTGTTTGCAGTAATTAGGATTACTAAGGTGCAGCAGTGTAGGAGTTTCGTGATGCATCCATGCAGAGCAGAGCCCTATCTTACATCAGGCCAGGGCCTGGAATTAGCCGATGGCCATGCTTCCTCACAAGAAAACAAGTGTTGTCAAAGCAGGATCATTGTTATCAATGCACATATTATTTTCCTAGAATTTGGTACACTTATTTCAATTCTTAAAAGTCATGTGGAAAAAAGAAACACTTCCATAAGTAACAACTGCTTTCAAAATATCATGCAGCATAGGTGAGGTCCCATGTGTGATTTGAATTGAAAGAGTATAAATCGTTATTGACACATGGTCGTGGTAGCCTGTATCACTGCATCCAGGCTCTAAGCCAACTGGATTAAAGAATTGAAGTAATTATAAATTATGCCAATGTGTACAGCATCGAAATCCTACTTATGAATTATGACTCAACCAAAGAAATAAGTGTAATCTGTTAAAGTTGTGTCCACTTCAAACTAGAGTTCAGTAGCTTCTGTGTATTTGTACTAAAGGCATGTGATAGTTCATTGAATAATGTCATGTACCACGGAGCCTAATTAGCCAGATGATGGTCTGTTTACACAGCACAGCTTCTACAATCTAGTGATACCTGTGCACAAGAAAAGAGAAGATTAATGTTTTTGTGAAAAAATTGCTCATCCATTTCATATGTGAAATAAAGGATCAAAATAAGTGAAACATGCAATGTAAATTGAAAATAAATGATTAAAGAGGTTCATAACAGTAGATGATTTGCAGAAATGCAGGCATAGTGTTAAATCCAGAAAACAAAAACACATAGAAATGGAACCTTCTCTCCCTGGGAGCATGAGGTGATACTCTCAAAATATCAATTTCTATAAAGAGAATCACCACAAAGCTGATCATAATTCTACACCGGATGCTTTATATAGATCATCTATCTTGATCTTTAATCTATCAGCAGAACAAATGTGTCACTTCCCTCATGAATAATCAGCCCATATTTCATCCTGTGCACATTACATATCATCAACTGAAACTTAGGCAGACACTTAGGGTTCTTGAATGTTTCCAAATACTTCTAGGTGAAATCTGTCTCAGCACTGCAACCTTTATGAATATGAAAAAGTGGAGCTTTTCATGCCTTTATTAGTTGGAGAATTACCTGTTATTAATAGTTCCTGAGTCCCTGATATGTACCAGACAATTAATGTGGAGCTATCAGGCTATCTCATTAATGTTTGAGGTGGTCAAAATTATTGCCTATATTAAAGGTGAAGATGTTGGAGTTGAGAGAGAGTAAATGTTTTGTCCAACATGACAGACTCATGAAAACAGAAAATAGCAGCTCTCATTTGTAAATTTAGATAGCTTTCTTTCTGTACTGTCTATGTCACTTTTTAAAAAACACTGACTTTCTAACAAGTGAGTCAGAGAATTAAGGCCTCCCTCTGCTCACCTTGGAGACCAGAGTTCTCGTACTCAGCTGTTTCTCCTTCTCACTTCTGAGTGAAAAATTTACCCATCTATTTTCTTCCAGACAAACTAGCTGGAGAAACAATAGTTTCTGTAGAGTCAACTGTTGAATAGTTGATGTAATAGTTTGTGTTATCTACCTGCCTACATATCTATGTATGTTTCATACATTTAGTTTAGTAGTTAATTTTGAAAAAAAAAATGAAGTTGTCATGTATTCACTTATGCATTGCTGCTTTGTAGCATAGTGACTTCTGTTGGATGGAAAGAATAAGTAAATGAAACATACAAATCTTTCAAACATTTTTTCAAACTATAAAACCCTAGTATAATTTTAAAGGATACATTAAAAATGTAAAATCTGAAAGTTTTTCTTATTAGAGTTTAATAAAAATTGCTGCTATTCAAGCATGAAGAACGATGTTTGCATTTGACTGAAATACGCAATCAAAGAAATAATCCACTTGATTCAATATTTTGAACAAATAGGGTGATCGGCATTTTACCATTTGAATAAAAAGATTTGATTTTGATTTCTTTAACACCTATTTAAATTATCTCTCATTTAAAATTTGTAAACACTACACACATGTTTGGTATGGCTTATTTTCTTGTCCTCAAAATAAAATTAATTTCTAAATTGAAAATTTTCTTGAATGAAAATGAAATGTATATAGACTATATAATGACTCAATTTTTTTTGTTTTAGTTTGGTTTTTCTGTGATACTGGGGAATTGAACTCAGGACCCTGTGCTTGCCAGGCAGGTGTTTACTGAGCTATCTCCTTGGCCCTGTTAACTCAATAATATGGGCTATATATTTTTTAGACTTCAGTCCCATATTTACTCCAATGACATTTGTATCTATAATTTTAAATATAAAGGGATGAATTTATTGACAAAATTTATATATGTACACACACACACACATGCTTTTCCATGAAGTCCTCAAAAGAAGGCTAAGACAAGTGTCACTGTCATACAAAGCACTTGTATATCAAAGCAAATTTACCCATAAGAATAATGGAAACTCAGATGATTTGTTCCGCAACTCGAAAATATTCCCATAAAATAATTATACTATTGTAATATAATGCAAAATAATACATAAAATACAAATATAAAGAGAAATAAATGAATTAACCTCCATTTACTTTGGGAAACCCTCTTGGCTGGGGTGAGGGTGATGAGAGAGGAGGGTCACTGTGTGGGACAACTCTTACTGTTGCTGCTGGCATCACTGGGACCTGTTGCCTCAACAAGGTCTTTCTGTTTTCATGCAATACGTGGAACCTACCCAGTGGCACTGGCTTTTGCACTCTTTTGAGGGTGTCATGGAAACGTGGCTGTTAAGATTCATCACTCACACAACCACAGCTTTATCAGGATGGTGCCTTCCAACTAAATGTTCCGCTGTTTCCCCTTTTCCACATCTCCCCAATCTCAATTGTTTGTTTTGTGGTAGCAGGGATTGAACTCAGGACCCTGCATCCCAATCTAACTGGAAGTGAGGCATTCCTCCTCCTGCTCTGCAGGTGAGATCTCCTCCATAGCCTCTCGGTGCTGAGAGACGCGCTCGTCTACAATCCCACACAGTGGGGCGACGGGCACTGGCTAGGTCGCGATCACCTGATGCTCAGCGTCACGCGCTGCTCCTGTTAGAAGACACTGCTCGTCTGTCAAGTTCAAGTGTGTTAAGTCACTCCAATCAGGGATTTTCCGTCAGGGACTCACTCATGATCAGCAACTGCAGGAAGTGTTTCGTTTCCCTTCCCCTAATGACTGGCTGTGCCGTGCTTCTGCTGTGCCCTCCTCGGGTTCAGCGGCTCAGAATATCTCACTCTCAGCGCTTGCAATGAGCCGCAGCAGAGCGAGTCTGCAGAGGGGTCTTTGCTTTGCCTGCCGTTAGTCAAGACGGTGGATTCAGAGACCGCTGCTCACTTACACAATTTAGTTACCAATGTACAAACACATTTTGTTGCTTTCAAATAAACAAATGCTTTCCTAATTTGCCATATTCCCCAGCACTCAAGTATAAGAATTAGCTTTCAGGGGCCAGCCAAATAGCTCAGCGGATTAAAGCAGCTGCAAGCAAGCACAGTGGCCCAGGGTTCAATCCTCAGACCTGCCGCACCCACCCCGCCCCCGGAGCACGCCGAGATGGCAACTGAGACTGGACCAGGCGGCACATGCCTGTAATCCCAGCTCCTGGGAGGCTGTAAACAGGCGGATCACTAGGAGTGCGATCTAGTAGTGAGACCATGAGCACCCTGTAGACCCTTCCCTAAAATAAAAAAAAAAAGAAAGAAAGAAAAGAAAAAGCTTTTAATCTTTCAATTTTCAAAAGTCCAGTTTTCACCATGACAGCATTGCAATTAACATCATGATATGCTACTCGCATGTTTTGTGAAAACAAAAACAACTTTTTCGCCAAAGTTACAGTATTTTTAGCTAAAGAAACCTTGGGAATGGGTCTGCTGGGCACGAGGACAGACACAGACAGGCAGCCTAGGGAACGACTGCGCTTTGGGGAGTCGCGGGGAGCCTGTGCCCCTCCCCCCCAGCCTCGCTCCCACTGCCTTGCACATGCACTCTCACCATCTCTTCAGCTCCGCTGCATTCCCAAGACCTTCGTGTCTCCTACCCCTGCGGGAGGCACGACGGGCTCCTCCTAAGTGTCTGAGGCATGCTTGTGTAAGTCTCAATGTCGCCTCTCAGAAATGCATTTCTCACCAACCACTTCACCTGGGATTTTATCTGTTCTTCCAACGTTCACATTGACAACCATTGAACTTGTCTAATTTTTTAAATTTTACTTTTGAAGATTCATGTCACCGACAGATAGTGATATTTTAACTTTGTCCCTTCTGCACAGATCCCTTTTATTTCTCTCTCTTACCTGATTGTTCTAGCTGCTGCTCTGAGGACTGTGTTTAATGGGAGTGGTGATAATGGACGTCCTTGTAGTGATCCTGCTTTTATAGCGGAGAGTTTTAGCTTTTTCCCATGGAATATGATGCTAGCAGTATGTTAGTCATAAGTGGATTTTATCATGTTGAAATAAAGAGCTTCTATGCCAAAAAATAAAAAAAATTAAAATTAAAATTTTACCTTTGAGCTTCATGCGTGCAGGTGTCCTTATTTTGTTGACTGCCATATGCTCGAGCCCTTCTAATAGTAAGTGGGACATAACAGTTGCTCATGAAAATTTTTTTGGGTAAATGAAGAAGAGCAGGTTGGTATACTGCATATTATATTCAAAGTACTTGCTCACACTGCAACACATCGGCCTGAAAAATTGATGAAACAGCATAGACATGCTCTCCTACAATCTTGTTTTGCAACTTTATACAGCTGTTTTTATTGTTTATTTTTCTTTTCTTTAAAATAAAAAAAGAAAAAAGTACTAAATGCTGGAGAGAGAAATATTCTATTGCTTCTGGGGGTGGGAGAAGAATTTCAAAGAAAAATAGTTAATATTTTAAATGTTTTTTCTAAACGAATGATTTTAAATTTGAAGATTCCATTTCCAGTTTTAAAGTCTCATTTCTAAAATTCAGGTGGTAAGTCCAGGTGTGGTGGCAGACACCTGTAATCCTAGTGCTGAGGAGTCTGAAAATAGGATCACTACGAGTCCGATGTGCATAGTGAGACCCTGTACCAAATATATTTAAATAATAATAATAATAATAATAATAATAATAATAATATAATTCAGGTGGTAGAAGTGGAATGGGGGTAGGAGAGATTTAAATCAGCAAGAAGTAAAATTTTTTCATCTCTATTAAAGATTTTTTTTAATGTACTTAGTACAGGGTCTACAGGGTCTCACTACACAGATTCGACTCTCAGTGATCCTCCTGTTTTCAGCCTCCCAAAAGCTGGAGGGATTGCAGGCATGCACCACTACGCCAGTCTCAGTCACCATCTCAGTGTGCCCCTGGGGGCAAGGCCAGCATGGCACACCAGGGATGCAACCTCAGTCTCTGTGTCTGCCTAAGTAGGGGCTTTAATCCGATAAGCTATCTGGCTGGCCCTACTGAACATGTTTTCAAATAGTAATAAAATATTAAGCACATAGTGCTTGCTTATAATCCTTACATTTGACGTTGGGCCTCCTAAATATCAGTTTTAATTTAGATATTGGTCTCAGTATCTGTCCCATCTTTTAAACTGTTCTTCTGAATTGCTTATGGAAGTCAGTCTGGAATTGCTATCTTTGTTTCCTGTTTGCTTTTTAATATGTGCAGGGCTGTGCATAATAGACTTAGTACTTACACTGAGACTCCTGAGTCTTATATCTCCTGATGTGAAATATTTTTGTTATGTCCACAAAGAATTTATTTTAATATGAAATTTTCAGGGCTGGGGAGATAGCTCAGTGGAATAAATGCTTGCCTGAAAAGGGCAAGGTCCTGAATTCAATCCCTGGGACCACCAAAAAAGAAAGAGAGAGAGAGAGAGAGAGAGAGAGAGAGAGAGAGAGAGAGAGAGAGAGAGAGAGAGAGAAATTTCCCCCAGCCATTTTAATTTAACAATTCAATATAAATTCATGGATGCAAAGAAATGTGAATGTAAAAAAGCAAAGTAGACAACTATGTAAAATTTATCATTCTACAGATATTTAATTGTTCATTTATTCAGTAAATTTTTCTTGGGCATTTACTATGTATTTAAAACTACGCTAGGTGCTCATGGCACAGCCTCAAAAAAATAGAAAGGCAAAACCCACTATGGGAATAGTAGTTTGCTTAAAGCACAACCGTGCCTGTGCCCTTCTTAAATCCTTCTCTGTGCCACTAGCTCCTCAGATAAAAATCTGAACTGTGTACCCAGATCTTTAAGGCTTTGTCCCTTGCATCTTTCTGGAGGTTTAGCACTGAGCCCCGTCTGCCTTCCAGAACCCCCTGCCCACTCACTGCAAAGCCCATGCTGGTGCTGCCATCTTCTTGTTTATCCCTCTTGACTGCATTTTAAGAAGAAGGAAAAAAAGAAAAAAAGATGCAGACTTGAAAAAAAAGAAGATGGGAAATTAACAATGGTTGTTATGTAATATTATCTTCAAAGTGGTTGTTCAGATTACCAGATATAGGCATGCAAAATTGAACAAAGAATTAAGCATTAACTGTTCTTTTCAAATAAACCAATAGAAATGGGTAGTACAATTATCTTAGTGATCTTGTGCACAAATATATATGCATTTTTCCATTCTTCTTTCTTGTTTTTCTCCTTTCCCTAATCCCAGATCTTCTTTCCTCTTGAGCAGTTTCTTTCCCTTTCACAATATCTATTGTGCCTTTCAGATTGTATTTACTTTTTCAGTTTCTTACACTAGAGACAAAAGATGATGTTTTCACATGTGAGTCTGATTTATTTCAGTTGTGAGTATGGTTTCTAGTTGTACCCCTCTACTTGTAAAAGCCTTGAGTATACTTTTCTTTGTAGTTGAGTAATACTCCTTTGTATAAAAATGCTACTTTCTTTTCATTCTTGATGGGCATTTGGGGTGTTTCCAAGGTCTGGCCGTTACAAATTGTGCTACTATAAATATGAGTGCACTTGCATTAGTGTGGCATGATATTTTCGGTTCTTCTGGGAAAATTCCCAGAAGGGGAATAACTGAGTCAACTGGAACTGCTTATCCGAGATTTTTGAGATATCTCCACACTGATTTCCATGGTGGTTGTACCAGCCTACTCTCCCACCAAAAATGGAGAAAGATTCTTTTTTCCCCAAGACTGCTGGCAGAATTTTTTATTGGTTGATTTTGACAATGTCCATTATTTCTGGGGTGAGGTAGTATCTCAGTGTTGTTTTAATTTGCATTTCTCAAATGACTGAGGATATTGAACATCCTTTCATATATTTGCATGTTGCATTTCTTCACCTGAAAAGTGTGCATTCATCTCAGATGCCCATTTGTGGATGGGGTCTTTGAATTTGGGGTGTCTGATTTTTTAAAAAATTCTTTATAATTCCTATACAGAAGTCCTTTGAGGGAGAATTTGACAAAATTTTCCCCAATATTTGGGTTTTCTTTTTACTGTGGCAATGATTTTTTGTGATGTACAAAAACTTTTCAATAACATCAGATCCCAGTTGTTGATTCTTTGGAGTATTTCTCATGCAGTTTCATTTTTATTCATAAGCTCTCTACCTCCACCTATATCTTTGAGATTTCTCTTTTTTTCAGTAGATTTAGTATTTCTTTTTAAATATTTTGATCTTTAATATACTGTGACTGTAGTTTAATGTATGGTGATAGACAGAGGTCTAGTTTTAGTATTCAGCATGTAGAAAGCCTTAGCACCATTTTTTGAAGAGGCTATCTTTCTTCCAGTGAACATGTCAGGACCCTTTGTCAAAGATAAGAGGGCTGAGTGTATTCGTAGTTGTGTCTACATCTTCTAAGCTGTTTCATTGATCCCCAAGTCTTTTTTTTTTTTTTTCACCAGCACCATGCTGATTTTATCACAGTAGTTTTATAGTATAATTTCAAGTCAGTGACTACAATACTTTTCACCTTTCCTTTGTTTTCCAGGATTGCTTTTGCTATTCTAGGCCTCTTCTGGTTCCAGATAAATTTTAGGAATGTTTTCTCTAGGTCTATACTAATGGTATTTTAATTGGAATTGAACTGAATCTGTATAACTATTTGGGTGTATTGCCATTTCCACAATGTTGTTTCTTCAAATTAAAGATAAAATAG
>PVKN010013093.1:0-20205 GCA_004027915.1 Capromys pilorides
TGTGACCATCTTATCAGAGATGCTCAAAAGGGTGGGAGCTACTTCTCTCTCACTTGGGCAACCTAGTTTGATAGATCCGGTGTGTGAAATTAACAGAAGCCCAGATGCATTCTTATTTTCCTTTCATTCTAATGCACAGTTTGCATCACAAGGCAAGATGGCTACCACAAGTCCTGCCACTGGCATTCCACAAAGCAGAGGAGAAGCAGGGCAGTTGTACGTTCTTCTTGTAGTCACACCACAGGCCGTGAAGCCTGGACATTAGACACATCTATGTGCAGAGAAGGCTAGAAAATGACTTTCTTGCTGTTTTCTATGTACCTTGATAAGTGTATGGGTTCTATTATTTGAAATGTGGAAATTAATACTGATAGAAACTTAGTATCTGATATAGAAGGGAAGTGGAAAATGTATCAACTACTATTCAATGTCATTTATTTCATCATATGTTTTACAAAGGATATGATTAATATTCATCACTTTGTGTAGCATATAATGCTTTTCAAAACATTTTTACACCTAGCATTTCATCTGGCCTTCATCATATTCCTGTGTGTTGAAAGAGAACTCTATTCATTATCCCACTTGCTAGGGTTTAATGGAACTTCAGAGATGTTAAAGATTTCCCAAAGATTCTAGTTCATTAGCAAGAAAGTTGCTGAGAGCTCCTACCTTTTGATTTCCTAGGCTTTCTTCCTAGTTCACATTACTCCACATAGTATTGGGATTAGGAAATGCAAAAATCTGAAATACAAATCTTCATTGATTTATACTTTCCCTTACCTTTTTGTAGAACAGCAATGACCTAGAAAAGGCCAGTAAGGCTTTAGGGTTGAGTCTCAGATCTGCCACTGGCCAGGGGACCTCTTATTTGGAGTGAAATACCCAAGATGTGGGAAATGTTTCAAGGGAGGTGCAGGGGCACTCAAACTCAGGAGGAAGCTGAGGGATTATGCACACAGTCCTTGGGGCAACTTAGCATTAGGAATCTTCGAAATGAGTAGTTGCCTGTTAGAGAAGCTTAAGGGTAGATCAATAGAGCCCCTGTTTATAAAATATCTTCCTTTCTCTACTTCTTCACCAGTATTTTACCTGCTACTTATTGCTTTAGCTCTTAGAGGTTTTATCTGGTGTTAAATGAGTTCCTTTGCACATTTTCTGGAGAAAGGAAATGCTTTAAGATGTCATAAGTGAACATCTTCACACAGAAAGTGTATCTGATTCTTTCCCAGCCATGACCTCTGCGGAGAAGAAGGTTGTGTATAATGGTATCATGCCAAAGCAGGGGGCTAGAGAGAGCAGGGATACCAACAGAAGAAAGAGGGACTCTTGAAAGGGAGGTAGATCTTTCAAAGATCAAAAGATGATGAATAAAATATGTGCCACGCAACACTGAAAAATAGAAAAGTGACTAAGAAAAAGTTTCTGTCCATAAGATCAAGGACAGGCTAGAAACATGTGGACTGGAATTCTTTGAACCATTTAACAGAACAGAAAAGGGAATGAGTCTGTTCATACAACATCAGAGGACTGAGATGACTTTAGGGACTGAAGGCTGACAGAGTCAGGGGATAGAATCAAAGAGAAAACTGGGTTGGACCTGAGAACTCTCTGGTCTGATCACAGCTGTGACTGTAAGATGTTCTTTCCACATTCTTTTTCTGCTTTCCTTGGTCATCAAAACTCCAACTGAACAGCTCCAGGCTGGATATGAGGACAGGCTGATCCCGGCAGTGCAAGGACATCTTGTGACACCTAAGAAGCAGATAGGGGATCTTTCTCAAAGGCACTCTTGGCTTCTTTCGAACTGCAACCTCTGTCTCTGCTGGACATAAGCCAATGCCAGCTCCTCCCTCAGTACATTTACAGGCACACATCTGAACTAATGCCCGGAAACTGTGAGCAAGGTGTTCCTCTGGGCAAGTGGTAAGCAGTTGGGGGGAATCAGACCTCAGTATTTTGTTGCCTTGTAATGGGCTACACGTGGGCCCTCTGCACCTCTCTTTGGCAGAAGAAATCTGCCTTGTAAAAGGGCTGAGAGTTCCACAAGACTGGCACAGTTTTGAACACCAGCAACATCTGCAACACAGAAGTCCCTGAACTTCCAGGCAAGGACTCCAGAAAATGCAGCAAAATGCTGATTGAGAATGCGGACCCATGGAGCCTGTGCTCCCAGTTGGCTATGGAAAAGACTGCAAGTGTCATCCTTTGGCACATCAGGTAGAACCTTGGAAATTCCATGGATGCTGTACTGAAGGCACTCATCAAAGGGACCGATGTCAGTGCTGAAATTAACCTGGGAAACAGTGCTCCCAAGGGCAGGGTTTTGTGTCATTTAGTCAACGTCACGCGTGCTTTCCATCTCCTTGACATACTTTCATTTTAGTCGTGTGACCATCTTTTCTTTTCCTTCTATGCATTTTCTGGAAGCATTTTCTGGTTTTTGCTTGCATTATTACTGTTTTTTTTAATGTATCAATGTTAAAAGGGAAAAATCTGGATCATTATCAGATACCCCACTTTAGATGTAAAGTTAGCTATTCAGTAGATAGTAAATGATTTCTCCTAAGTGGTATTTCTTTTTGTTTCTGTGCAATAATATGTATGAACTTGGTTACTAGGAAATTGTATTGTGACATTATCAGCCTTTATCACTATTTAAAAATGATAGTTTGTAGAACTGAAGATTTCCATTGATGTGAAGCACAATTTAATGAATAAGTTAATATATTAAACTGTTGTGATGTCAAGAACAATTGTTTTCCCTTGTGTATTTGTCAGAGATAGTTTTGAAAATGAGAAAAGTTAGTGAAACACTTTAAGGGATTTATGGAAATTGAATCTGCAGGATCAGCTTAGTCAAACTCTCAGAATCCATGTGCTTTGAGTACAAATGGATGTGAACCTTTAAAAGCTATAAAAGACAAAGAAAATGTGGATTGAAACAGTTTTGAGCCTGTGAGTCCAGGAAGGATTTCACACACTCTCAAACATATAAGCTTCTAAAACCACATTTCTCAGTGTTTTTCCCTGGCACTGCCCACCTCTACACCTTGAAATCTGCCTGCGAGACATGGAAAAGACACCTGGTAATACAGGAATGAGGTAAAGATTTGAAGGAGGCTGGAGAGGTCAAACAGGGATTGGAACCAAGAATGCAGAAATTCTGTCTAAAAGGGAGAAAAAAAAGAAGGAGGAAATGGGAGGAGCAAAGGGTAGAGAAGTAGCAAAAATGCAAGCAGCAGGACCACAAAAAATGTGCTTCTTCAGTAATTAATTGTGTGTGGCTCAATGGGTGATTCTTCCCTTTATAGGACACGCAAATAAGAAATTCTAGTAGAGAAAAAGTTCCTACATTCAAAACTCTGTTGGATGATGCAATTTGGAATGTTCTTTTTCTGTTGTTGATGATGTTGTTGTATAGAAGTGGAAACTGGAAATTGCTTCCCCACTCATGGGTGAGTCTTTTAGCAGTACAAAAATGTCATTTGATCATTTCTTTATCTAGTGAGGTTCATATGGAAAGGAAACTTGATTTAGAATAACCAAGATAGATACAGGAAAGGATCTAAAAGAGAGTGGCAATTACATGCACAGGAACAAAGAGCATGCACAGGTCCACACACAGGAACACACACACATGATGAAACACTTTTGAAATTCTGCCTACCATGAACAACTTTACAGAGAAGAAGAAAAGAGGGCTGGAGAAACAGCGCAGTGGTCTAAGCATCTGCTTGGCAAGGACAAGGACCTGAGTTCTATCCCAGGTACCACATGCCATGCCAGCCTGGGGAGCCCCGAAACCAGATGTGGTGGCACACACTTGTAATCCCAGCACTGGGGAGGATGAGGCAGGAGGATCATTATGAGTCTGAATTGCATATCAAGACTCTGTGCCAAAAGAAAAAAAAAGAAAGAAATGAACATTAAGGACCCTGGTAATGTAAGAACCTAGAAACCCTAACGTTCTTTCCCCCGTGCATTACATGGGAAATGCATTACTGCCCTCAACCTGGGTGCTGTGGCTGTATTCTAAGACTTTCAGTTGATGCTTGAAACCATGTATAATGCAGAAACAATGTTTCATTCTTACTATAGACATTCGCAACTTCTTCATGAGATTTTCTTTCCTTAGTTAAGATCTTTCATATTTTACTTGAAAAAAACATTCTACAGCTGCTTAGCATATCCAAGCTGCCAGCATTACTACTCATATGTGTACTTCGAGGACATTATTAAATAAAATTAGAGTTACTGAAACAGAGTACTGTGACAACCCCACAGTAGATCAGCTAAGATGATCTGCAAATGACGGCTAGGCAGGTAGCATCTGCAGAGTAGATACACTGAACACAAGGGTACTTTGTGTCTGGCATATGATGGAGCAGGATAGTGTGAGACTTCAGCATCCCATTCAGAATAGGATGTAATTTAAATATTAAGAATAGCCTATTTCTGGAATTTTTCATTTAATATTTTGACCACAGTTGACCATGAATAATAATTGAACTATGGGATGTGATATAGCCACCAAGGGAGAATGACTCTAGTACTGAGAATAAGATTGAAAAATGTTGACCATCTTAAAAGTCAATATAATACTATTTCATTCTGACAGATTTTTACATCACATACAAGTGTTCAATTAATGGAGTACTAAAACACATCAACTTCACTTGTTTTATAAACTATGTTAATTTTTAAAAATAAATTTATTGGGCTGGGGAGATAATTCAACAGAATAAGTTCTTGTTTGGCAAGCACAAAGAACTGAGTTCAATATCCAAATCTGCAAAATAAATAAATAAATAAACAAACAAACAAACAGACTTATTGGTATAAATTAGATATACATAGTGATCACACTCTTTATTTATTTATTTATATATTGTATTTTAGGGCAGGGTCTACAGGGTGTTCAGAGTCTCACAACTAGACTGGACACATAGGAATCTACCTATTTACAGGCTCCCAAGAGCTGTGACTGCAGGCGTGCTCCATCATGCCCAGGCTCAATTGTCATTTCAGCAGACCCTGGAGGTGGGGCCAGTATGTAAGGACCAGGGATTGAATCCCTGGCCCCTGTGCCTGCTTGTAGGTTCTTTAATCCACTGAGCTATTTGGCCTGCCCTCATCATAGGAGATTTGTACCTGTGCATGACATAACTTAATTTCTCTTTTTGGTCAAAGTAACACATAATCTTAGATAATCTAAGAAATACAAAGAACATAAAATCCATCCATTATACAGTCACATTCTGACACTATTTTGTTCTGTTTCCTTTTATATTTTAATTCACTAGCAAATAGTGTAAAATTTAACATAATAAATCTTTTCAGAAATTGGAATATTCCAATCTATGCACTGGGAATAAACATATTAACATCTTAATAACCATGCTATGAAGACCTAATTTTAGTAGCTGAATGAAACTTTACCATTCTCCTTCTTCTGGTAATTCTCAATTTGTCTTTTTCAATTTTTCTACTGATACATGTTACACTAAGATGAATATATTTCTACATAAGTAATATCTATGTTTTTTTTCATACCTTTTAGATAGAAGATGGCAGACTACACTGATTGTGTCATCTCAAAACCTGGAAAGAAACAAGTTCAAATTGTCAAAATTATTCAGAGGCACTTAAATAATTTGTGGAAAAAAATTAATTCAGCCAAGATTATATGGATGTCTCTAGAGCCACCCCATCAGTCCTGGTCTGGGATGTCCATCATCAAGATGCTGGAAAGGCAGGCTACTGTCTGAAAGCACCTGCTGAGTCCTCATAGACCTGTCCCTCAGACCAATAGAAGTGCCATTTCTCAGGGTCAGTCCACATGTATTTTCTTTCATCTTTTTCCTCATCCTTCTTTCTTTTTTACCTTTGAACAAATTTCTTTCCCTTTCATAATATTTATTATTCAGATTTTATTTAACAAGACAATATGATGTTTGCACATGTAGGTCTGATTTGTTTCACTTAAGAGTAGAGTCTCTAATTGCATCCATTTACCTTAAAAAAAAAACCTTGAATTCATCTATTTTTTTAGCTGAGTAATATTCCATAATGTAACAATAACACATTTTTTGCATTCTTCAGTTGATGGACACTTGGTTGTTTCCAAGATTAACCTATGACAAATGGTGCTGCTATAGCAGGCCTTCTGAGGGATCGTCTCAGCTCCAAAGTGTCTGATGCTCCTACATGAGCTTGGCACCTCCATTTACCTCTTTCTGCTACCATCGTTTTACATAGTGTGTTCTACAGCTGGATTTCATCCAAGATTTCATCCTCGAGAAAGCTCACCAGGCCTAGAATACCAAGCTCCCCAGCATCTGTCTGTGTTTCCTTTGCTCTAACACTGGAAGATTTTCTTCCTTGACTTTTAGCTCAGTTATATTTTTAAAAGTTATTTTGGCTTTTGTTGTTGATGTTGATGATGATGTCATTGCTGTTCAACATTTCTGCTTATTTGCGGCTGAAAGAGGAATCGGTGTCAGCTCAATTAGCCAGCTTACCAGGAGGAAGTCTGCACTTCTACTTGAACATCTCCCATGAGCCCCCATTTCTCCCATTCCAATCATCTGGAACTTCATCCCCCTATTTCTGGTTCCAGGTTCTTAAGTGTCCTTAAGAACATTTAAGTGTTGATCCTTAAGTTGGACCAACATATAACAACCCGTTTTCCATATATCATTCAATATTATCACTTAACTTGTATGATGTCCCCACAATTTTATGCCTGTATGTGTACACATAAATATACCTAATTCATCTGAGGAGGAATGCTACAAAAATCTCACTAAAGTCATGCTTCTGTCAATGTATAATAGATCATCTGTCTGTTGATTTGTGGTAGTGTGGCTTGAATCCAGGGCGGTCCGACTGATTTACATACCCAGCTTTTTTTCTTTTTTTAAAGAAACAACATTTCCTTAAGTCACTAAATTAACCCATGTTGGGTTTTAATTTACAGTCCTCTTTTTTCAGCCTCCAGAGTGCTAGGATTATAGGGAAACACTACTATCTTTTACTTCTAACATGCATTTTTAGTTGACAAATTTCAGTCATTCATTAGTGCTCATGGTATCCATATTCTTCACTGATGAAGCGGCCCTTTGAAATATTTGCTGTAAATTCATCTCTCACTTTGGTAGTACTATTGCTGTTTTGTGGATTCGACAATGGTTAGAATCTTGAGGATACCAGCCACATGCTCTGCTGCTGAGCTACATCCCTGGACCTCATTTTAGTATTCTTCTAAACATTTTATAATTTCCAGTGAACATGCAAGTTAATTTTTCTTCACAAACTCTAAATGTTTCTCTTTAGTTTGAGAATTCTTATAATTATTAGTAAGTATTATAGTTTCTAGATTACTGCCTTTCTGTTTTCTTTCTGTTCATGTTTCTTTTCCTTTTTATTTTCTGGCATGATTAGCTGTTATTTCTTTGAGATCAATATGAAGACTCTAGCCACATTCATTAGACTTTCTTTAGTGTGATTCGAAGACGCCCACATTTCCAGGCTTTCTTCTACTTGCACTTCTAATTGTTTACTTTAATTATTTGGAGCAGCAATCCTTGTTAGAAATATGCTGGGACCTCAGATTTGCATCTCTGTTGTTGCTGCACTCCTATTACAGTCAGCGTTGTAGCTCCATGAAAAGGAGGTCAAATAGTAAAATTTCAGCCCACTGGAATCTGTCATCCTAATCTGGAAATATTCAATTAGTTTCAAAGTTGGAGTCCTCACAGTTCTGGGTAAAGCTCCCATGTATCTGATCCTTTCAATTATTCAAAGAGTTTTTGCATGTGAAATAAGAAGACATGAAGATAAAGAGGAAATCAGAACCTCACAAATTAGTGCCACAGGGACAGTTTGCATTAAGGATGGCATTGTTTGTGGTGAATAATGTTTGTTCATTGAGGGGGAAAAAAGAGTGAAAATTTTATCAGAACTATAGAAATGCAATTATTTTCGAGTTTAATGTATGACTAGCTAAATCCATCATAATATACACAAGGATGGGAAGGAGGAAGAAACCCTCTACAACAGATAGTGTGATCTTTTTTTAATTATAAAATATGATTTTAAATATTTCCATCTGGAACACCAGAAGCCTTAATATCAAGGGAACAGTGATTGAATAAATGAAACACAGAGAATTCTCTAAAGGAGAGATAGTGGCTCCTCAAACCACGCTGCTCCCGTTATGTGGGCAAAACCAAGTGCTAGTGCCCCCCTCTGCTTGTCTCTATACCTACAGGTGCTGGATGACAGGGAGTCATTAAATCAGCTAAATCAGAGCATCCTTCCCAGGAGCCCTTCCAGGAAGCCTGGCAGTTAACTTTCAAGCAGAAGCATATATATTTCTGTTCTTCTAAGGAGCTACCATGGAGGGTTGGTGTTCCTGTGTGCACCTGCACAGCACTGCCTGTGCAGGGAGCTCCCCTTGTGAAGACAGAAGCAGGAACAGTGTTTGAACTCAGGGTCTCTGAAGGGCTGGGATCCTTGATCCATGTGTGAATTGTCTTTGCTGGCTGTGCAAGATAGCCATCCATAAGTGAGACTTTAAAATTTAGAAAATACACAGTGCATCACACTGTGACATTTCACATCTTGCTATTACTGACTACTAATTTCCAGTTTTCCTAAAAGTCATCAGAGTAATATTTTTATTAACTTCCAACCATCTCTAAACTCAAATTACTGATAGTCCCCCTCCACCAGCGATATCTATGACTCAGTGTAGCATCAATAAGGATTCCTTGGGTCCTTCCCCACCTTCTAAATTTGTTATCCAGGGTGAGGACAATTTAAATTTTTCCATTGTCCCTTTCTTTCCTTTCTTTTTATGATTTCTTGTCTTTTCCATTCTAAAAATATCCACTATGCATGTTCTATGAGCCAGGCACAATGCTAGATTCTAAAGCTAAAACAATAGTGCATTTCTGTGCCAAAGACTTTAATGTTCTTGGCAATTCCCTTCACATTGTGAAGCCAAGAGCCCCACAGAACACCCTTGCCTGGTGGCCCGGAGTAACCCCAGGAGAGCTCTCCTTCTCTGCTGGCTGAGCCTGCACACCCCACCTTACCGTCCTTTACTGTTCACATTTCAGTTTCAACCTGAACTTTGCTCCACACTCAGGCCCTTGCAGCCTAGGTGGCTGTCCCTCATTCTGTGTCATGACCCACAAACACAGACCAGGCCTATCTCGCTCCTTGTTCAGCATCCTGCCACCCCTGCCCTTAAGCAAGCATGAGTTCCTCACTACCCAGAATTGAAAGTCAGTGCCGTCCTGCTTTTTCTGATCCTTTACCCTGGACAGTAGATCCATAAGGTCAATTTCCACCTGCTCTCCACTGCTCAGCATCACTGAGTGTGATACATAGTAGATAGACTGTGTGATTGATGAATGAATTAGTAAGTGAACAGCCCCTATGAGTGAATGAACTGAGCACATTTTCTTGGGTAAGCTAAGCAAATACCACTGTGTCCACTGCAATCTAATCTTGACATATAAAAAAAAAGTGCTCTTTAGATCCGTGTGTGTGTGTGTGTGTGTGTGTGTGTGTGAACTCTGAGTACCTACACCTAAATATCTTCAAGTCATAACTTCACTATATCCAATCTACTCACCATCTGCTCTTTTGCTACCTGAAAAACTCTGCCCTTCCTGCCTTGCGTATTCCCTTTACTCTTAAATCAATCGTGGGTGGCATGATTCATGGGGTCACTCCAGTCATGACCCCAGTCCCCTTCAGCAGCTCTCAGCCACCTTGGTGACACAGTTACCAAAGTCAATCGCCTGCTGTGCATTCCTACAGCCACTGCCCTAGTTTGCTCCTTCATCCTGTCTTAACCCTATTTGTTAAGAGTTTTCTATACCTATTTCAGCCTTTCCAGAAACATCAGGCTACAGCACTTTCCTTCTGATTAGAAACTGAGTTATCAGAGGAAACATTCGTAACAACATAAAATGATTAGTTGATAAGTACTGAAATTAGGGGAAGCTACTACCTAATGTCCAAGTGTTACTGTGTAATAGTCATTCTCCCAGGTCTAAAATCTTTCCTCCCAGCCAACTTCCACCTTTTCAAAGACCTTGTCATGTCACTTTCCCACTTAATCTTCTTCATGGTAAATGTTGACCTTAGAATTAAATAAACACATTAGCAGCATGCCAGTTAGAACCCATCTCATCAATCTCCCACCCCATCCCATCCCATCACACACACACACACACACACACACACACACACACACACGCACACACACATACACACCTTACTTGCTCCTAAATGTGTCCTATAACCTAGTTGTAAGGAATTGCTGGAGAATTATTGCAAATGACCTAGGAAAAAATGCCAGAGTGGGTCACCATGTTAGTGACAATGAAATCAATTAAAATGATAGGAGAAGCTGACAAAAGACAACGAATACCTCAGCATCCTTCAGAATGAAGAGCTTCTAGTGGCAAAATGATCTTTTTGGATTCAGTATTCAAGATTATTCTACCCCCATTGCAGAAAGGGAGTGTAGTGAGGAGTGGGTATTGAAAGAGGATTCTTGGCTAGCTCCACTTTGGAGTGACACTAGTAGAAAGATGCCAGTGTCAGACTCAGGTGACACCGCTGCAGGGTAGTCACGTGTTACAGGCAGAAGATGCTGAGTGTGAGGACATTCCCAACTTTTCTAGGGACAAATTGCTGTGCCTGTCTTTCTTTAAAATAAGAACAGGTCCACTACGGAAATTGTGTCCAACTTTCATTTCTTCACTTGTCTTTAGAGAAAGAACCTAACTTGTTTTTGCCAACTTAGAAATAAAAGGGCATTGTATCCAAATTACTGATGTTAGTGATAAAGAAGATGGAATATAACTATATTTAGTGTCGTTTTAATATTTCCATATTTAATTCTGTGAGAACAAGTAATGCTAATTTAGCCTTTGGGTGACCAGAATGTTTATATTTCTCATAGTAGTCTATCCTTGAAATTTTGCCTGAATTAAGTGGGAGTTTATTATGAAGCAAAACACTTCAGCTTGAGTTTGGATTTCGAGCTTATTTTCCTACTTCAGGACTCACTATCTTGTTAGCATGTGGTTCCTGGACTGTCTATGGATTTCTTTGATGAAAGCCTCGAGGTAAATTGGTTTGCTTTACCTCCTGAGATGGTAATTTAGATAGGCAAGAAGAATCAGACTCCTGAGCACTCTCATTGGTCTTTCACAATCCAATCTTCCTGTAAACAATAAGAAAAAGGGAATGGTGGTGGATTAACTCCTTCCTGACAAGCAGAAAACTGTCCAAGTCTTGAGCTGTGCTTCAGTTCTACCTTAGTTCCACCATTGTCTCCCAGAATCTCCATTCGCCAGGCCATACTCATGTATTCAGAGTCAAGATAAGATTTTCAGTAGAGGCCCTGGTCAGCTGTCCACACCTCCACTCCTTCGGCCTCACATTCTGTGCTGTGTCAGGGATGGCCTCAGTGTGTGGACATCTCAGTCAACGGCCCAAGCTGTGGTTAACCCTATGCCCAATATTCATCCCTCAGGCAGACACACGTGAGGCCACTATGACTTCTGAGAAGAGGCTTCTGGGAATCTTGGATGCTGTTGTTGATAGATTAGGAAGTGGATTCTGGAGTTCCAGGCTCCTGAAGCATGAAAGTAGTAAGAGGGGAGAGTCCCAAGTTTCAGGGACACAGCCTTACTGGCCCAGAAGAATCCTTGCCTGTGGGGAAGTGTGCAGCTGGAAGGAGACTGTGGAGCCCTGGTCCCCTGGGCCTGGAGGTGCTTCTGCCAGTTGATGTGAGCACTCAACCCTTTTGGGCCTCAATTCTGTGTAAAAACTGAGCATGTTCTGTCAGATCTCACAGACAAAAGCCAGTAAAGGAAGGCAGAAGAGGTTAATTGGTTGACCATCTTCTTAAGGAGCCATAGAAAGTGACTGAAACTCTCCCCAAATAGGTGAATTCTTTCAGTTACCCATAAAAGAAAATTTATAAGCATCTGTCTTCATCGTCTCTGCATTTCTGGCTTTTGAAATGTAATCACTAAAGATAGATTAATCTATAAATGTAAGTGAATGAAAACTCCTGGGTTGATTCATGACCACAGGTCTTCCTCAAAGTACTTCTCGTCTAACATCTGCAGATCCTCTTCTCCCACTGGCACCAGCTAGACCAGAGGCTGGCAGCATAAAAGGGGGTGCTGGCACTGCGGGGGACTCATCCCCTGCTGTGGGTCTTGCTGCACATCTATCCTAGTAATCAGTCTGCCTTCTCTAAGCCTCTAGATCAAGGGAAGATGGCCCTGGAAAGGCAGGGGTTGCCCACAGAGTGGCACTTCACCTGTGTAGTCCTCCCGGCTGTCAAGTGCATGACACTCCCTACGAGGCCAGCATGTTCTTTTTGTGCCTTCCAGAAACTTCACAGCCGAGTCAGAGCTCAACACAACTCATTAGCTATTTGCAGAGATGTGGAAACAGCTGCTCACTGCGCCCCTGTGGAGCAGTCTCTGCTCCGGATTCACTTCCAGCTGTCCCACTGCACAGCACGTTTAAGGCAGAGCCTGTCTCAAATCCTTCTGGAAGCAGGTGTAGTAGCAGCTCCAAACAGGTGAATAAACATAGGTGGTGTTTATTGGTGTGAGACAGGCTGCATAGCCTAGAAGGAGAAGCTTTGGGGTCACGCTTTATGTTTCTGTTACCAAGCCTTTCTTACAGGAAGAAAATATGAAGTGCACTGACAATATATAAAGAAGTAATGTGTCCTTACATAAGACAGATCCAGTCTTAGAACTCAGTCATCAGCTCTTTTATTTGAGGCTTGGCCCTCTTCTGTTGTATTAAATCTGAATTTCCTAAAAGTGCCCTTGCTGCTATTCATAGGGTAGAAATAAAGTTCTTTGTCGCTATTTATCTGGTTTCTCCCTCCTCTCTGCTGTTCATAGGGGAAAAATAAAGCCCTTTGGCACTTGCAGTTATTTAGTTCCCCCTTCTTTTCAGCAGAACAGTACGTACAGTCTCAAAAATCTAGTATTTTAGTGCCTTCTTCTTAAAACTGCACACTTTCACATGTGGCCTAGGAAGTGCTTTAAAATCAGTGGGAGGGACTGAATAGGGGTACACAGCCCACATAGCCTCTCCTTCTCCTCATATTTCAATGTATCCAGGTTCTAAACATATGCTCTCCATGGTCCATCTCAGACACGGTCTTCTAAGCAGCCTCCTGCAAAGCACTTGGTAAGAGAGCGCCAGCAACTGTGGCTGTCTCCCCTCTGACCCCACCTCTCCTTCAACTACCCCATGTCTGGGCCACAGTACCAACATCTGCAGCTTCAAGGAGAAGAGGCTTCAGCTGGCCCCAAGACAGCTACATCACGATGGAAGGGTGTGGCTGGACAAAGCTGCCTGGTTCATGGCAACCGAAAGCCAAGCAAGGGTACAGTGCCAGAGAGGAAGGGGCCAAGAATGCTCACAGTCCATGCAGACAGCAACAGAAGTGGGCGTTTCTTCATCCTGTCAGGGTGACACGTCATTTTAGTTATCACACTCGCTTCTATCCTTGGAGAAGACTTGGGACCTAAAATTTTCCATACATATCTGCAGTTACTTTTCGTGGTGATTACATCAGTATCAGACCCTCACTCATTTGTACAGCTCTGAGCAGTTGAGACAAAGAACCATGAGACAACAACACACTTCGCAGCTCTCCAGTCCCTGAGCCTCCCTGTTGGAGGCCGAGAGGTTGAGCTTCCTTGCCCCAAACTCAGGTGTGTCCATGAGATGTGAGCAGAGTGAAATTCCAGGCCAATGCTTTAAAATCCTTTTCAGCATGCCTGAGTTCCCCTGCCTCACACCCTGTGCTGTCCCAATGTGCAGCTGCTCTGCCAGCCTGCCTCCCAAAGTGCATGTGATTCCAGGCTGGTGACTCAGTGGAGAGAACCCAGGTGACCTGCGACAGACACACAATGTGAAGAGGAAATAAGCCTTACTGTTCTCAGCCACTGAGATTTCATAACCTGTCTTCAGAGATACGATGTCTAAAGAGATTTCCAAAAGAATGGAAAATGTATTACAACTTTTCCTTAGAATACCTGGCTATATAGTTTTTAGCACCAAGTCAGTGTTCTACAAACTCAAAGAGGCAGGAGCCAGTGCTTCTCAGCTCGGTGTTCTCCAGCCACCCTTCTTTGTTATGGGCCTAGGAGCAAGCTTGACAACTCAATGTGACATAGAGAAATTACAAGGTGATAGCAGGGAGAAGACAAGGAAAGAATAGGAGCAGCTCCTGTCCTCCGCTTGCTGCCCCTGGAAGAAATTCAGGATGCTTTCTATGTGTCATTTGCTGGCGCCAACAGGTGGACAGTTGTCAACCATTAGGACAAGGTGAGATGGCTGAGAAGGATTGCCTCTGTCACAGCATATGTGCTGGGGTGGGAGGAGGTAGAAAGGCACCAGTTTTAACCTGGTGGAACCACACACAGGCATCAGCACTCACGCAAAATATATATAAGCTCACACACCCACTGGTGGGGTGACCGTCACTTCTTTATGCTTTTAACAAGGAAACTGAGGTGTTGAGGGGTGGAGCAACATCAGTAGAGCCCAAACACAGACCTGTGTCACTTCACAGCCCGTGCCTCTGAGTGACCGTTCTCCTGGCTAAGTACTTCCCAGCACTCTCAGCCCTGGATGTGCTGGCGGCGTATTCCATTAAAGCTTGTGCCCTTTCTCCTCCCCTCCCAAATTAGGTGGTTACATTTTCTCTTTGCACAGCCCCTTGGCAGCTCCCACCGCCTGCAGGGCCTAATTGAGCCAGAGTCTCCTGGGGAGTCCGCTCTGCTATTTCCTGATGAGCGAGGGGCAAAGGGAGAGGAAAAGGCAACCACTCTCATTAAAGGGGGACCCCCATTTGTCATTCCTCTTAGAGGCATCCTCACTATTTTAATTAACCATCTTTGCCAGTGGGCCTGTGAATAATTGTCCTCTGTATTGTTCAAACCAATAGGCTAGGTACCTTTAAAGATACAGCTTCCCCTCCATCAGCTGCTGCTAATTAAGGTCCTAGACATTTTAACTCCCTCTGCAGAAGGCCTAAAAGTCAGGTAGGATGTGACCCTCATTAGCGCAGAAGATTACAGGACCCACTGTTATTATCTAGGCCCCAGGACCTCTTGTGAAAGCCACCACTTGCTAGGAGGGAGGGTCGATCCCATGTAGATTTTTTGCCCTACAGAGCCAAGTTAAAAGATAATATTTTGTTCAAGCAAGAACATGAGATAGCATTTACTTTCCGGTGTAGATATGGAGGGTAATTTTCTAGCTAAGCAGCAGGTAAAAAGTAAAGGGGAAGAAAACTCTCTAATGTGACTGTGCAGAAGATTGTGTGCAAAGGGACCCAGTAAGAAAGCAGGACGGTAGCTCAGGGCTGTGGAGCCAAAGACTCTCCCTGGATGGGTTCTAGGAAAAGCTGTGGTGGCCCAAGTTCCCAGCCACAAAGGCTGTTCTGGAGGCATGGAGATGCGCGTGACAGATGGCCAAGATGATGGGAATCATCAGTGTGTTATGTAAAACACGTTCACCAACTGTTTTCAGATCTAGGTGGAGGAAGGGAAAGGAGAGATTATAGGAATGTGAAGGGGACTCATGATGAGACATGGTCCCAGATTTCTGAAATGTGGTATGGCTGAACCATTTTCTGTGGAAGATTAACAGTTTACCCAATCCTTTCCCTTTCTTTGGCTGTGATGTCACACCCTTGTGGGGATCATTTGGATGGACTTTAGGCACACCATTTGTTATGTTATTACTCCTTCTGAGAAACTGACTATACAGGCCTGAAACTAGCTTGCTCTCTGATATCTATTTCTTTGTTTGTTTGTTTTTGTTTTGTTTTGTATTTAGGACAGGGTCTACAGAGTATCCAGGATCTCATTACACAGAGTGGACTCGTAGTGATCCTCTTGCTTTCAGCCTCCCAAACGCTGGGATTACAGGCACTCACCACCACACCTAGTCTCAATGGACATCTCAGCACACCCCACAGGCAGGGCCAGCACAGCACACTGGGGTCAAACCCCGCTGCTGCACTCTGCCTAAGCAGGCACTTTAGTCCTCTGAGCTATCTGGCCAGCCCCTTTGCAATCTAATTCATGAAAGGGAGACTGCCATTTGTATGGGCAATCCAGGAAGTGAAACAGACACTTCTGAAAGAATCACTCTCAAATGACTGGGCCCAGATTAATAGCTGACAGCTTCGCTAATTTGTGCCCCTACTCCAATGGTGAAAGCCAGCTACACCAAAATGGAAGCAATATAATGCCTCACTTCTAGGCAGCCATCTCCCCTCCCTCTCTGCCTCTCTCCCCTCCTTTGTACACTTTTGAGTCTCCAGCAAATGCTAATGAGGGTAATTGACTTCAAAGTTGCAGCATAATCTGAATCAGCAGTCCTCGCTTTTGTCCTGTTTCCGTAATTCCCTACTCTCCACTCCAGTGCTTCAGAGAGGCTCTTGTCTCCAGGTTCTTCCATATCAGGGTCCTATGCTTAACACTGCATCATGTTCATTACTATAAGTTTCTTCATTTCTTTTCCTCCTAAATCTCCCAAACCTTAGATTATCCTAAGTGGATTGGCACTTTAGCTCTTCTATGTCCTAGAAGTTATCCCAATCACAGCTGCTTTATTCAGCATCCACTTATTATCTTACAAATTTTGTGGGGCAGGAAATCAGACACAGCTGAGCTGGCAGTGTCCCTTCCTGGTAGCTTTCAGGGCTGCGAACCAGTTCCCTCCAGTGGTGACATTCATCTCAAGGCCCAGCTGGGACAGGATCTGCTTCCAGGTCCACATTGCAGCTGTCAGTAAGCATTAGTTCCCCACAGGTTGTTGGACTGGAGGCCTCCGGGCCTGTGGCTGGAGGCCATTCTGGTTCCTTAGGACATGAGCCTCCCCAGAGTGCAGCTTCTAGCTTGGCAGCCAGCTCTGCCAAGGGAGCATTACAATGACAAAGTGTGAGCCAGGTGCAAGTCATGGTTCTTCGTGGCCTGACCTCAGAGGTGGCACCTAGAACTTTGGCCACATTCTTCTCTTTAGAAAGAGGTCCTAAAATCAAGCTAAAAGCCAAGAGCATTATGCAGAGCAGGAAAGCCAGAAGGCAGGATCACTGAGAACCCTTCTAGAAACCCCACCACCACTACCACTGTCCACCAGAGATTCTCTGGCCTCCTCTCTCTCAGCTATCTATGTACTTCTCTCTGCATAAAGCTCCCTTTATTCTTGAGCTGATTCTTCCCTCCTCTGCCTTCCAAAAATTTCAGCAAATTCTTCCCCTTTGCCCCTTTGAGTATACATCAAAAGGCTCTGTTTCTTTTCAAATTATTTTTGGATCTATTTTCTCACTTTTCCCTGATTATAATCGTATAGGTGAGGTAGAATAGCCATTGCTGTTGATGGAACTCAGAAAGATTATTTTGATTGAGGAAGATTATTTAGCGAGGGAACCAGGTAGCAGCTCTGTACCATCACCCACCACACACACATACCCATCAACAAACACATTGAAATCCTGCTTTAGGCCAATGGAAGGATAATGTGAATCAGAAAAGCTCATGATGACTAGGAGTTGCCAGAATTAGGGATGCTTCCCCTTCCTGGGCTAGGTGGCATTGATTCTCTTAAGTATGGGAAGATGCAAGTTTGCCTATTCAGATATGACATAGGCCTCTAACAGAGGTAACATTCTTAGATATTCTGAACGGATCTGAGATTCAAAACTGGTGCAGGTGGGCTTGACAACCACAGGCACACAGGGGTTCTGCCTCCAGCAGACAGTCATCAATTATGTGGCCTTGAGTGACAACAGGGAATTCCTTCTGCAGGCTGAAGGGACATCATGATCCTCTTTAATCACCTTTCCTCAGGCAAAGATTGCTGCCCACAAGAAATGCATTCATGACTTCCTAGTGCTTTAATCCTAAAAGGCTCGAGGCAAATCTCCAGGAGCTGTTTCTTGGAGTTTATTGGGGAAGCATCTCTGTGGGCAAATGGAGGAGACAAACATCCCAAACAAAGGGACTTCAAAGAAAGAATTTGCATTTATTGTGTAGGAAAAAGAGAGCTGACTTGGGCCTACATGAGGAAAAAAAACACCTTTTGGCTCTGAAAGGGAACTTGAGGTCCACTGAGGGATTTTTCTGAGGAATCTGGTAAAATGCATTTAAATGCAAAGGCAATTTATAAATTGCAGTGTATGACCACTGTAAGGAGCGAGGGGAACTTCTCACTCACCACAGATGCTCCTCCTCCACCCACCTTTAAATTTATATTCATTTCCATCAGACAATTTCCTCTGTAAACATTTCCCCAATTCAAATATGCAGGTATAAGGGCCATATATTACATAAATCATTGTCCTGGGCAAGATTTAGAAACTTCATTTTAAAACTAGCACACAATATCAAAAGTCACTAACATTAGACCCCACAATCTCTTTACTATTCTTACTCCTTGCTGTTGCAAGTGACAGACTTAAATACTTCATTATTTAAAGAAAAAATGATTTCTCATCTGAAGACCACAGATCTCTTAAGTTCACCTTATAAAAGTCAAGCTCAATTGTGATGATTTAGATATAAAATGTTTCCCAAGAGTGTCATGTTCAGAAGTGACTGTTTTGGGAAGTTCTTGAATCATGGGCGTGCTATACCCAGCAGTGGATTAATCTATTGGGCTCATAGCTTAATGTGCTGTAACCAGGGGGAGTTCAGAAAGCAAAGGTCAGGGGATGCAGTCACAGTGGTTTGCAGAATTAACCCCAGCACCCTCTCCTTCCCTCTTTCTCCCATAGTCATAGCCATAGCCAGATCCATAGCCATGGCCACAGCCATAGCCAATGCTTTGAACAAATCCCAGAGGGCATCAGGAATTTTACTGGGTCAAGCAGCGACCACCACCCCATGTCTGCACCTGTGCTGCAGCTTCCTCTCTGCTTCCTGTGGGCCCTGCATCACGTCTTTGTCATAGCAGGCAGAATGAACATTTCTCACAAGTCAAACCAAGTCATTCCTCTACTGAAAATCCTCCAGGGTCTTTCTCTCCCACTAAAAATAAAAACTACAGTACTACCCTCAGGCCTCTCTCTTTTCTCCTCCCCGCCACCCCCTGAGCCTCTTGTCCCCACTCCTCATGGCATCAGACCTACCTCCAGCCTCCTTGCTGTTCCTCAGACACCAAGCTACATTTCTTGCCTACAGCCCATGCACTTGCATTTCCTCCTGTCTGGAACATTCTGTCTGCCCGCAGATGACTGTGATGGCTGCTCCCTTCCATCTTCCCAGACACAGATGAAAGAAATATCATCTTCTCAGCTAGGCCTTGCTCTGTGTCACCACTGCCACTGATGCTCTCTGGTCTTTTTCTCTTCTTCATCCTTTGTGCATTACTGCTTGTGGCCTCCTTTCCACGAGTCTTGTCCCAAACCCCAAACCAAATTGGACAATAATGGAATCAAATTCAATCACGAAGTTCAGTGTTGACCCTATAGGGAAATTTGATGCAGTTCTCATCCAGTTTGGTTTATGACCAGAATCCTGGAAGAAATTAAGTTTGTGAATGGATATCCAGAGAGAGAGAGAGAGAGAGAGAGAGAATATATATAAACTCGAGGAAAAGAAAAATTTATAGAAGTATCCTAATACTAAATTTATTGAGACATTATAAGATTAATATAAGTGACCTCTGAAATTATAAGAAGTGCTCAGCATGGTGGCCATGAGCCTCCAGGCATTTATTAGTACAATGAACTGCTGAGTGACTTTGCTCACAATATCTTTTGTATATTTCAGATCTCATTTACTTCCTCATTGTCTCACACTAGTGAGACAATATGATGTTTATATACATGGGTCTGATTTATTTCACTAATGAGTATGATCTCAAGTTGTAACCATTTACCTATGCAAAATTCCATTTTGTCCTTCTTTGTAGCTAAATAATACTCTATCACATAAAAAGAGCACAGTTCCTCTATCCATTTTTTCCATTGATGGGCATATGGCTTATTTCTGAGATCTTGCTGTTATAAATTATGCTCCTATAAACATAGGTGTAAATATATCACTGTATGATGTATGATACTTCTAATTCTTCTGTGAACATACCCAGGAGCAGACTAGCAGGTTTGAGTGG
>PVKN010013094.1:0-20181 GCA_004027915.1 Capromys pilorides
AAAAAAAAAAAAAACTATTCCCATAGGGTGTTTGGAATCTGTCATATCTTCCAAACTGCTAAAAGAACAGTAATTATTCTAAAGGTAACTGTCATCTCTTAACTGCTAAAGGTGTGGGGTCCACTTATTTTTAATAGTAGGGAATGTTTCCAAGCAGGATGTTCACACGTGCACTCACTGAAGGCACTGTAATTTGGGCCACTGAAATCTTAAACTAATTAAGGTTTTCATGGTTGGAGCTCATCCTTAAACTTTACCAAATTATCATGCTTAAAGGATGTGAAATTACAGTCAAATAAAACTTAGACAAGTTAATCTAAAATATTAATTGGTTTACCTAATTATTATGCTATTACATAATAATTGGGGATTGGTGGTAAACAATTCATGTACGTTATTATAATAATTAGCACATTTAAGTTACACTTTCCCTTTCCCCTCTGGCTTAACTTGTTCACCAATATGCATAGAAATCTCCATGTCTACAGCATTCCTACAACACATTTTTTATGTATTTAGTATGGGATCTATAGGGTCTCCCTATGTAGATTGGACTCATAGTGATTCTCCTGTTTTCAGCCTCCCAAGTGCTGAGATTACAGGTACATGCCACTGCACCCAGTCTCAATCACCATCTCAGCATGCCCTGGGGTCAGGGCCAGCAGGCATGCTGGAGATCGAACCCTGGTCCTCTATGTCTGCCTAAGCAGGTGCTTGAATTCACTGAGCTATCTGGTCAGCCCCCAAGACATTTTTTAATGCCTACCGCACATGCACATCAGCACAAAATGAAAATCCTTTGCCTTCTGGCTGTCATTGTCACTTTACACCCTCTGCTCTGGTCTCAAAGCTCTCTGCCTTTTCAGTCTTTCTCTTTCTCTCTTTCCCTCTCTCCAAGCAAGGATTCAGTGAGGTTGGTAGTCAAAATGCCTACCATTCAGGGGGTCTTATTTTAGATAAATAATGTAAGATTATGAATTCAAATTTAGGTGAAACCAGGCCAGAGATATCTCAGCAGACTCAAGTGCCTGCTTAGGCAGAGCACAGCAGCCAGGGTTCAATCCCCAGCATGCCATGCCAGTCCCACCCCTGAGTTAAACTGAGACAGTGATTGAGACTGGGTATGGTGGCACACACCTGTAATCCCACCACTTGGGAGGCTGAAAACAGGAGAATGACTACAAGTTGGATCTACATAATGAGACCCTGTAGACCCTGCAGACCCTGTACCAAATACATAAAAGAAAGAAAGAAAAATGAACAGTGACGAATAAACATCACAAAATCTTGGGGAAAATGAAACATGGGTGCCACATACTTATGCACCACTTCCACAGACTACCTTCTCACGTGTATACTTTAAAGTTACTTTTCCTCCATTACCTATTTGCTTCCAGTGTCAGTCACCACAGGCAGACACAACCTGCTGTGGTGCCATCTCAAATCCCACACCTTAGGTTAGGACCCGAGCAGGAAATAGGAGGACTCGGGCAACGATGTCTTTTGATTACTCTTTTACATAGTAAAAGTAACTGCAAGAAACATAGATACAGAATTCTACTACATGCCTCTGGTCACATCTAACAATTGCCTGTAGTTGGTCCAACTCCAATACAAGGAAGTGCATCAGAGGAAAGTTAAAGTGGAAGTCATTGGTCTGGACTAGGTGTGGTTATCATATCTTGTTTTTGAAAATAGTATCAAACACTTGAACACATTTCTCAGGCTCCTCCTCTAAATCAGGCATCCAAGCTACTGGATTTAACAGGGCCATGAAATTCAAGATGCTATGCACTATTCTTTAGGGAAGAGTGAACAAACTGGAAAAGGAAACAGAAAGAAGAGTCATACAGATGCTTCCTGCCTTCGAGGCTTAGGATAGAGGGAGATGAATGGAGTGGTTAGAGTTCTGAGGAAAGTTAGGACTTTGTACTACAGCAGGGGAACTCCACGTCACTGAATCAAACAAACTGAGATCTTTACATATATCACTGCCTGTCATCCTCATTACCAACCTAGGGAGAAGGAGAAAAGGACGAGGAAAAAAAAAAAAGCAGGCATAAATGGAATAGAGAAAGGAAGAAGGAGAAAAAGAAATGGAAGTAAATGAAAGAAGGAAAAATAAGATAAAGGAAAAAAGAATAGCAGGTGGAATGGCTGAATAGTCAGGAAGAACAAAGAAAATGTTTCATCTGTGTGCTCCTCCTCATCATGAAGCAGCCATGTTTGTCATCAGTGTCATAATAAAATTAAGGCTTTTCTCAGACTATACAGTCATCTTCTGAATTTAGAAAGAGTGACAATTCTTTTGGCTTGGTTCTGTAAAATCCAAGTTGTTATGACCTCACAATGAATAAAAGAAAAGGAGAGAAAATAATCTCCTAAAAGATTGATATCACTGTAAATAAATGCCCAGTAACTCAGCCATCTGGTTGTGGACCGTGTTTTCCTTAGGGTTTCATCCAAGCTTAAACTGAATGCCAATCTCTAAGTCATAACTGATCCACAGTCCCAACATTTCCCAGAAAGAGCTGAGTTTTTCTTTGTTTGTTTGTCTTGCTCTCTAATTTTCTTCCAAGAAAACAAAACAGAAAATGCGAATATCACTTAATCAGGAATATATATGAAGAATGTCCAGAAAATTTTAAAAATTATAATTAACACATGTGTAGTGTGAAGAAACATGTCAAATTTCAGACACATCAAATTCTTTACAGGAAATGAGTTTAATCAGCATCAGACATGAACTTCATGATGGCATGGCTGGAAACTCCATGGTTTCGCAGCTTGGCAGATTCCTTGGACTTCTTCACTGTCGGGGGCCTCTGGAGGTCACTCAGTAAATCTCCAAAACACTGGGTGAGATCACACCTACCCTAGCATTCCAGATTAACCACCTATCCATAAACATTTCAGAAAAGACGTCACAATCCATCTCAGGAACATTCCAACGAATTATAGTATTCACTCTCAGGAAAGCTTCTATTTTCAAATATACTGTACTCCTCCCCACCCTTTGTGAAAATAATAGATCAATACCTTTACAATCTCAGCAAGAAAGTGAAGTAGGGACTTCAGGTACTTTCTCCACTTCACCAAACCAATTCATCTATTTTTTTTTCAGTTCTTCAAACATCTATTTGTGTGGCTCCTGTACATAATGGAGGAACCCCTCTGGGCCCCCACTGCGGGCAGAACATGAAACATCTCATCCTACGAATGAATGGATCATCACTGGGCTGAATGGGTTATATCACGGTGCCTAGGAAGTTAAGAGTTCAGCTTGATTTCCATCTCATGAAACCTGGTTGAGAAGTAATAGATATGCTCAACTACATTATAGACTGGGAAGTTTTGAAATGAACCAAGCCAAAACATAGCATCAACCACAGAAGCAACAGTGAGAGTTTCAGTAGACTTAAAGAAGAATCAGGGAGCTAAGTTAAGCCCTCCTCTCTGAAGATATAAAACACAAGACTAACGTAGTTGTTCTTCTGTTAACAAGCATCGATCAGAATCTGCTGCTTATTTTTCCTCACTTTCTAAGTTCACCACCTCTCTATTTGCTTGTCCCAGTCACATACCCTGCTCTTATCTGGAAAACTTGTGAACATTTCTGCTGATTTTAATACTGAAACATCTTAGAAGTCTTCCTACATGAATTTCAGTCTCAGCCTTTGCCTATGAAGGCAAAGACTCAGAGCTGGAAACTTGGTAGCTGTCTGCATTTCCACCACCAACAGGCTCTACAGGCTTTTGAAGTCGCAGCACTTCTTTGAACTGCCTTCTTCCTCTGTTACCTGCATAGTCAGGCAATATGACTTCCAGGCTTAAAGAAATTATCATTATCATGACCATGACACTTCAATTTGGAGTCATTAAAAGGACTGATTGAGAGAGATGGAATAGGGAGGTGCAAGGTATCAGCTGGACTCATCAAATTAAATAATGTGGATGATTCCCAGGTCCTTCTTTTTGTATGTAAGGCTTTGTGTATGTGATCTCTTAGTCACTGCCTCTCCTCTGGGACACAATGCCCAGCACCCATCATGTAAAAGAGGAAAGAGTTGTCTTGGTTCATCATTTTTAGAAGATTCAGTCCTGCCTGGTTGGTGGCATGGTGGAAAGACCTATGAAAAGCTGCTCATATCCACATCATTCCAGCCAGGAAGCAGAGTGGACAGTGGGCCAAGAAAAGGGATTCACCCTGCCAGGCCACACCTTCTGTGCCCACCCTCTCCTACATTTAACTATAGCATCCCATGATTTAATCAGCCTCAGAAGCTCTAGTCTGAGAACATGGAGCTCTGGGGAGATATCCAGTAGGCACCATAACATGCAGCCTCCTTATGAGATGTCAAACACCTAAAAAGAAAGTTTTTGTACTGAAATCCAAATCAGCCATACGTAATCATCCTGCAGAAGGTAGAATCCTTTACCAAGATGAAAAAGAATAAAGGTTGAGTAGAGAGAAGAGTAATGGAGACAGAGGCCTCCTAAACCCAGGGCTCCCCATCATCAGCTCTAAGCAACCCTGTATCCACTGTCTAGAGTACTTAGGGGCCTTCTGCAGATGGCCGGGGGGTGGAGGAGCATATCACAATACATACAAAGAGCCTGCTTTCATGTCTGCACTTCCATCTTTAGGCCGGGCTCAGGCCCCACCCAGCCTTATTTTCTCTTCTTCTTGCCACCTCTACCTTTTATTTCCTAGCAGGTGGATTTCCCAGCTCCTTCCTCCGGATCAGTCCATCCTGGATGTTTACTCTCTTGTGAACCCCTGCACTGCACTTGAGAGTCTTCCAAAAGAGGAACGCCAAGGTGAGATAAAATCAAAAGTAATGCTCACCATACAGAGGTGACTGGCATTTGGAACTGGAGGGATCTGCTGGCAAAGGGAGACAGTGGAGGGCTCTTTAGTGCAGTGGGAAGAGAGTGAACAGTGCCATCTTTCTCGGAAGTATTCAATAACACAGATGTAGTGACTGTAAAATGTCTAATCTATGACTTGTCCTACTTCCTTTATCCTAACAAGAAAAAGAGGGTCAAGCCAGGTATGTGTGAACATGAGAAAAAGAGTTGTTACAATGTCTGTGGTTCTGAATAATACAAAAAATAGCAAACTGACTTAGATAGTAAGCACACATCCAAGGCCAGCCAGAAGTGGGAAGCTTTTAGGGCTGTGGTTTTAGTAGCTCAAAAAATATGATATGATATAGAGGTTCTTCTTCCCTCTCTGCTCTTCTAGTGGAAAGCAGCTCTGCGGAATGTTTAGCAGAATTCTTGTTGGTACCTGAGGTGAAAGAGAAAGCATGATTTCATGTATCTTTTTCTTAAAATCAAGAAAAAGCTTTCCCCAAGTCTTTAGCCAACCAGTATTAACCAGAACTGGGACATGTGGGGGTTCTTTTTCAACCTACTCATTGGCTAAAAAGCTGAGAAAGGAAAGGAGGAAGGATTGAACCTAAAGCAACATTTTTACCCTCTGCCACTGAGATCCACTCCTCAAGAGTATAACTTCTATTCTGTGAGGAGGGGTGCCGTGTTTGAGAACCAGTCTCCAAGTCCAGCCAGAGAGTTAAGGGGTAACAGTGTGAAATGGCACAGCTGATTCAAGAAACAGTAAATATTCTGACTCTTCTATGTCATTACCTGAATTGAACATAAAGATATTTGAAAATTCAAACAAAAGAGTTCTTTCTGAGCCCAAAGCCTTTAGGTACTTAAAATCTGGTTCTTAAGTTTTTAAAGCAATTTAAAAAGAAAAACTAAATAATAAACAATATAAGGTTTTGGGCACAGTGGCCTGCATCTGAAACCTCAACTACTTGGGAGGCTGAGGCAAGAGGATTACAAGTCTGAGACCAATCTGAGCAACTTAGTGACATCCTCATTCAAAATAAATAGGGCTGGCAAGATAGCTCAGCAGACTTAAGCATCTGCTTAGGCAAGCGCAGGGACTGTGGATCGACCCTAGCACCACATGCTGTACTGACCCCACCTCCAGACTGTATTCCCAGCACTGGGGAGGCTAAAAACATGAGGATTACTATGAGTCTGAGCTGCATAGTGAGACCCTGTACCAAATACATAACAAATAAAGAAATAAAAAATAGACAGTAGATTGATTGATTGATTGGCTGATTGAAAGCAGGAAATATAACTCCGTGATAAGGGGTTTGCCTGGCATGCATGAGGCTCTGGGTTCAATATCAGCACTGTACCACCACTAACAACAAAAGATGAT
Source organism: Capromys pilorides (assembly GCA_004027915.1). NCBI lineage: Eukaryota > Metazoa > Chordata > Mammalia > Rodentia > Capromyidae > Capromys > Capromys pilorides. The sequence continues at coordinate 6,248 of PVKN010013094.1, forward strand.
GACCTCCATGCTAAAGATAATTCATGCTTCACAATTTCACAAAAAGAAGAAACAAGACAACATAAAACCTCTAGCCAACACCTCATGGATGAGAAATCTTGGGTACGTGTTTGATGAACACATAAGAGAAATCTGTGGGTAGCTTCCCTCTTGCTCTGATGACAGAGGAGGCTGAACTCAAAGAACTTCGAACCATAACCTCTAGAGGAAATATTGAGAGGGAATCAGTTTACAATGTCTTCATTCTAAAGATGCTGCAGTTTGAGACCACCCTAGAACATAGCAGTGTTTGACCGCTAACAAGTAGATACCTACCAAGTTGCCTACTGCTGAGTATTTCTGACCTGAGACAGAAAGGACATGTGACAGAAACTAGCTAGGAAAGGCGGCATAACAAAACCCTGTGACACATGCGCAGAGCAATTCTCAGGGCCCTGCACTTAGACTTCTCCTGAAAACTTGAGCAGGTTTTTAATAGGATGGCCTGGATGTAAGAGCAGAGCAGAAAATGCAGAAAAGGAAGAGTCACACTTAAGCACTCTATACCTTGCTCCTTCCCAGTTGCCCACCTCATACTGTAGGATGCATCTTCCATTTTTTTCTCCCTTTTCCTCCTTTTACTTGACCCAAGCTCACTCTATAGAGCCCCTTTTTCTTCCCTACCCTTCCCTTTTTTCCCTAGCCAATAAAGTTTTGCTATCATTTATAACTACTTCATCCAATATTTTGTTCATGACAGATAAAAACTAAGTCACCTCTAAAAGGAAACTCCAGTATCCTAAAGTCAATCACCAATTCTTTTTAAATCCTGACATAAAATCACAATACACCTCACCTTCCTGTTTTTTGCTAAACATCATACTTTTTCCCCATTACCTGGCTCTCCACACCACAGACAATTTTTAAATTGTTTCTAATAGCCCTTCTCTCCTATTTACTGGATGTGTTTAAGTCAATTCTGCCTCCAGTTAAGGAAACTTGAATAAGAGAAATCCTACAGTGAAACACCATGTGCTTTACTATTCCAGGTATGAAATAATCCTCATGAGTGACAATTTGACAAGGAGTTAACTGGCTTTCTCCCCTAACTGGCTCTCTCCATGCTTTGAGCCCATATCAATTTACTGGCCTGAAATCGGGTTGCTACTAGGTTAAGGAGACAAGGGCTGGTGTCCCCAGTATTAAAGGCAACAAGTTTTCCCTTTGTCTATCCTGTTTCTCTGAAAGCTTCCCAACCCTCTGGGGCACCTCTGGGGACTGGAACCAGCAGAGAGATGGCTGAGTTCCTCACAGCTGCCTGGACACCCACCTCTGTGACTCTCATTTTCGCCAGAACAAGTGGAAAGCTGTGTGTTGCAGAAGAAGCTGTGTTGGTACAAACAGCTCCTCTATTGTTGCTGCCAGCTTTCTCTAATAAGATAGTTCTTTATTGCCACCATGTTGGTCACTTTATTTTTTTTTTTTGAGAGGTTGCAGAGATTAAAATTCTTGTTTTATTGAAAGCAGCCAAGCTCCAAGATCACTCCAGAGGTATCAGTGCCCCAATCCCGGGCCAGGAAGCAGAGAGAAGCAGCAGTAAGTGCTGGGTCCTACTCTTCTGGTGTAGAACGGAAGCCTAGGGAAGACGGTCTTTCTCACAAGCACCTCACACCTTCATCTACCCTGTGCAAAAAATAATTACAAAGACCAGGGAAGCCCAGGACCATTCGCTGGTCATCCGTTCTGGAACTGCCCCAAAATGCTCAGTATCTGGAAGAATTAACGATAAGTGGGAGGATCTGAAATCACATTTCAATGAGCAAAGTGGATTCTGGGGACATAGGTACTGAGTCTGAAATCAGCAGATATATGTGGCTGAATAAGCATCTGTGACTTTCGGGACAGGAATCTGACTTAATCATCCACAGGATCCTTTGCTCTTGCCTGGCAACACAGAAAGTCCAAGAACCACACGTCTTAGGAACGCACTGTGTGCTAGAGACACTTGATGTGTATATTGAGTAACTAGAAAACATTCCGCCACCCCCTCCCCCAGGGCCACACAACGCTCCTACGCAAGAAAAGTGAAATTGCTGTTAGATGAATGTCAGCTCGTGGGTGTTTCCAGCACTTGGAAGTCCTGCCAGATGTAGCTGCCGAGAAAGGAGGTGAGCCCCTGGAAGCCCCACTTGCCCACATTGCCTGTATTGAGATCCATATTTGGTGATGCTTCTAACTGCGTCCTGGTCCCTCCAGCCATCCCTGACAGGCCCTCAGCAAGGAAAGTGGTGGCTGCTGACGTCCCTTCCTAAAGAGATGAATGGAATTCCAGGCAGCTGGAGTCACGCTGGCTTGGAGCAGTGGCTTGGAAACCAGACTGCAGTGACAGAAGCATCAGGCAGGCAGCCGGCTCATGCCGACGTGTGTACCCACAGAAATGTGACCCGCACCTCGATTTCGGGAGCCGAAAAATGAGAACAACGCTTACAGGGGAAAAAGGGAAATACAATAACATGCAGAAAGTAATTTATTATTCTGTTGGTCTGTTCTGTAAATAGAATAAGACCCTGGAGACAGATCATTCGGTAAATTCTCCAGCCAGGAGTCACGTTAAGAAGCACGAGTGGGCACAGAGGGGAAAAAAAAATCTGTTTTTCAAGACAGAACTTCAATTTTGGCTTGAGGAAACTGGATATAAATTGGTGTCTCAAAAACTCCCCCACCAGCATATTTGCCCTGGTCCCTTTGATCAGAAAACGCATACCTCCCCCAAGCGGCAGGCTGTGGAAACGCCGGCGCAAAGGAGAAGCGACTTAGGCCTGGTCTAGGAAAGTGCGGCCCCCAGCATTGGGGAGGGGAGCTCCGCACGCGCGCTGCCACCTTTAGGGGGTCAGGTGAGGGGCAGAGTGCGGGCCAGGGCTGGGACGCAGAGCACCCGAGGCCCCGCCGGGTACGGGTGAGGAACAAGTACACAAAACAGCTTCTGTAACACTCAGATCTCTGGGGGTCCCCTTTAGGGCCTCCGGGGGGGGGGGGGGCAGGGTAGTGTATCTCGAAGCCTCTGCCAGGGTCCAGGCCTTCAAGGCGACAGTCTTGTCTGAAAGCCACTCCTCCCTAGGGTCTAGTCTCGGCCCGGGATGCTCCTGCCAAACGCCTCGGGCTGCGACGCGCAGGAGGCTGAGGCGGAGCCGGGTGTGCCGAGGCCGCGTGGGCGGGCACCTATTTTTCTGAGAAGTTCCACGGCTCCGGTGCCCCGACCCCGGACTCCCCCTTCACTCTCTAGTTGGAAAGTTGCGAGCCAGGCAGAGGGGGGCGGAGAGAGGAACCCAGACTGCCCCCCTCCTCTTCCTGCCCGGCGGCCGCCCATTGGTCAGAGGAATGTGAGCGCCCCTTTAAAAGCGCGCTGCTCCTGCACTTCGCCAGCCAGTGTGCCGAGCCCGCCGCAAGTTCGGGTTCCTGCGAGCTCTCGTTGCAGCCTCCGCCTCCATCCGCCTCAGCGCGCATCCAGGACTTGGCGCCCCTTGTCGCTGCTCCTGTCGCCGCGCCAGCGTCCGTACAGGTAAGCCACCTCCAGCCCCAGGGTTAAGCGAACCAGGGCGACCCGCAACTCCTAGTTCCCCTTTCGCTGGTCCTCTCCAGGTGCCTCGGAGCTCTTCTCCTCGGAAGGCTCCAGCCACAGGTTCACCAGCAACTCTCCAGAAGACCCCAATTTTCTCATTTTCCAAGTCTTCCCTAAGCTTTACATTGCTCCTCCAAGGTTCTCATTCTTCGCGCCCTCCCTGACCCCCCACCAAACTGCATCTCTGGGTCCTACCGTTCACCCCCTCCTTTCCAACAAAGACGCCCCTCCCCCGACTTTGGTCTTTGTGCCCCTCTTCCTTGAATACCGCCGTCTCCAGCACTCTCGCATCTTGTGTGATACTCTGGAAAGTAAATCCTGTTGTCCTACACTCCATTCAGTTGTGGGTCCAGAGAGGTATTCTGGGGACCTTAGCGCCATGTCCCCAACCCCTCCCCTCCCCCCCTCGTGCCTAGCTGGTCTCTGACCCGTGCTCCCGTGCTTTCTCCTGCAGGTCCCTACTGGGCACGGAACAGCTCCACCATGGGGCTGGCCTGGACACTCGGCGTCCTGTTCCTCGCGCATGTGTGTGGCACCAACCGAATTCCAGGTAAGCCCCAGCTAGCCCTTGGCGGTGCAGGGCGCCGGGCGCCGGCTAGCTCAGTCCTGTTCTCTTCCAGGCTCTCTGTCCCAGCCCAGAGCCCTGGCTGAATATCAGGATGCAGTTTACCTCTGACAATTAGCTCCTGTAATGGTGGCCAGCTTTCACCCTGTGTCCTAGTCCCAGCCCTCATTGTCCAGCCCTCTCTTCCTGGCCCCTGCCTAAAAAGTTTACTGTCTTCTCCTCCCTACAGAATCTGGGGGAGACAACAGTGTGTTTGACATCTTTGAACTCACTGGGGCCACACGCAGGGGCTCTGGGCGCCGGCTGGTGAAGGGCCCTGACCCCTCCAGCCCAGCTTTCCGCATTGAGAATGCCAACTTGATCCCCCCTGTGCCTGATGACAAGTTTCAAGACCTAGTGGATGCTGTGCGGGCAGAGAAAGGTTTCCTCCTCCTGGCCTCCCTGCGGCAGCTAAAGAAGACCCGAGGCACGCTGCTGGCAGTGGAGCGGAAAGACCACTCCGGCCAGATCTTCAGCGTGGTCTCCAACGGCAAGGCTGGAACCCTGGACCTGAGCCTGAGCGTGCAGGGGAAGCAGCAGGTGGTGTCAGTGGAGGAAGCCCTCCTGGCCACGGGCCAGTGGAAGAGTATCACCCTATTTGTGCAGGAAGACAGGGCCCAGCTGTACATTGACTGCGAGAAGATGGAGAATGCTGAGCTGGATGTCCCCATCCAAAACATCTTCACCAGAGACTTGGCCAATACTGCCAGGCTGCGTGTCGCAAAGGGAGATGTCAATGACAACTTCCAGGTGAGTCCTCTTCTTGGAACCCTGATCCACGAGGTCACTGCCAGCCAGCTGACCTGCCACAAAGGCTGTAAGAAATGCTGTTTGTAGACAGTACTCAAACCTAGGGGACCTTTGAAAATCCCTAACAGCCTGGCTAAATCAAGTCCTGCTGCCCCCCAGCCCCAGGGTTTTAGGAGTAGTAGGCCAGGAGAGGGTCCTGAGAATTTGCATTTCTAACAAGCTGCAGGTGCTGCTTTTGCTGATCCGGATGGCCTAGGATCCATTCTCTGAAAACAAGCAGCCTGTTGAAGTATCAGTTAGCTGCTCCTTGCTAGCTTCAGAAAATAACTTATTTCGAATGCATTCCACCAATTTTAACTATGGCCTGAAATAGATACTTTGTATGGGCAGAATCAGTAACACTTATCTGATTCCTCAGGGGGATGCAGCCAGTCTGGATCCAAAGGTTGAAATAATGGTTGCTGCCACAGCAGTTTACTGCCTTAATTTCTAGGTCTTTGCAACTATGGCTTTGAACTCCCACACTTAACTCTTTGACACCACAGAATGTCATTAGATCCTCTGGGCTTAGTATCAGATTCCATTTCCTGTATACCCAAATAGGCTGATGACTAAATTCTTGGTAAAATACTAAAGACTTGGCAGAAGACATAAGATTTTGAGATTGTCTGGCAATTATATTGGTGTGTTATTTTGACACAATGACCTTAGCCAGGAGCCCCCTTCAGCTTTTCGCTATGTGTATCTATTGTGGACAGACTGTTTCCCCCACCCCCACCTACTCCCAGTATCCTACAAGTAATGTGCTTCCTCTGCCTACAGGGGGTGCTGCAGAATGTGAGGTTTGTCTTTGGAACCACACCAGAAGACATCCTTAGGAACAAAGGCTGCTCCAGCTGTGAGTACCCCTTCTGTTTTTAGGGTATGTGGGGAAGTTGGGGGAAGGGGGTGGTTCACCACAGACTGAGAAATTCAAGCAATAGCTTCTGTGCATAATTTATCCAGGGAACATAGTTGAAGAGTATACAAAAGTGACCTCTGAGGTTATTCCCACACAAATACAAACCCTCTGCTTGCATCCCTTGCCCCACATGAAATGTTTACAGCCAAGGACTTGAGGGCTGGCTGGTGAGCTCATCTGCTGGAAGCCTTTTTACTACTTTTTTTTTCCCATTATGTTTCTTAGCTGCTACCAATGTCCTCCTCACCCTGGACAACAACGTGGTGAATGGCTCCAGCCCTGCCATCCGCACTAACTACATTGGCCACAAGACAAAGGACCTGCAGGCCATCTGTGGTATCTCCTGTGAAGAGCTGTCCAGCATGGTCCTGGAGCTCAGGGGCCTGCGCACCATTGTGACCACGCTGCAGGACAGCATCCGCAAAGTGGTCAGTGGCCTCTGATCCCAGCCCTCTGGCCCTTGACAGTTCCCTCCACCTACCTCTGAAAGAGGCTGAACGCTAATGATCATTCTCCCCCTTTTAGACTGAAGAGAACAAAGAATTGGCCAATGAGCTGAAGAGACCTCCCCTCTGCTATCACAACGGAGTTCAGTACAGGAATAATGAGGAATGGACTGTGGATAGCTGCACTGAGTGCCGCTGCCAGGTGAGGGATGGTCACACACTGAGATCTGATGGCATGAGTTTGAAGCCACATTTTCTCAGGAAATAGCCAAATGGCCACGTGGGTTCTTTATATATACCCCAGTCTGCTAACACAGGCATTTTTCTTTAAAATGCAATTATGACATCTACAAATTCTTTAAACTCTCAAAAGATTTATCGAAGTCTAAATTATACCCCAGGCTAAGAATCTAAGAGGACAAATCTACTTAGGCATTTGAATAATTACCTGCTTTAGTTCAAAGACCAAGTGTTGAATGTCAGGTAAATAAAAACTGCTTAGAACATTCCTCCTTTTCCTCCTTGTCCAACCCTGATTTGTATTCAGCTCTCAGTAGGGGCTGTTTTGACACATTCCTGCTTGCTGTTCTGTTCACTTAGTCCCATGCTGTTAGGATGTCACTGTCCGCGTAGCTCCGATGGCACTGCCCCCTGGCATGTGTCCTCAAAGCTTGTGCTTTTTCTGGCTCATGAGAGCACAGAGTAAATACAAACACAGATTGCTGAGTTTGAGAGCCAGCTTTATAAATTCCCCTCTTCTCCACTGAAATACACCACCAGATCTATAGATGAAGGGAAAATACTTAACAGGTCTTCTTCTCCTCCTAAGGATAAAATATAAAAATTGAAAAGCTGGGCCAAGTTTTATGAGTTCAATTTTAGACATGGGCTTGACTCATAGTGTTTGTTGATTCCTTCTATGTAAATTGTGTTGTGACTCCCATACCTGACTGAATATCATTTAAAAAGGGCTCTTCAAAGAATGGAGTTATAAGTATACAGCATCAGAATTCTGTTATTGGTGGCTGCAGATATGACAGAACTTCCATTATAGCACTTAGCACCCTAACCATGTCATGCCTTGTCACAGAAATGTGATAGTAAGTAAATTTCTATTTCCAGCACTCTCAGTAACCCATTTACCCTTTGTTCTCACCCTGAAGAACTCAGTTACCATCTGCAAAAAGGTATCCTGTCCCATCATGCCCTGCTCCAATGCCACAGTTCCTGATGGAGAGTGCTGCCCTCGGTGTTGGCGTAAGTTCCTAAAATAGCACAGCTATTCCTAACTGACACTAGGCCCCTCATCCTACATTCTGAACAGCTGCACTGAACATGTCCCCTACCCTATCCCCCATGATGTTTTCATTCAGTTTCTTGCTGCTACCACTGATTAACTGACAGCTTCTCTGGTGTTTAAAGCCACAAACCCAATTTTAACAAAATCTGAATTATCCCCCAGGATGATGGCATAGATGATCATGGTATAGCTTATTCTGATTGTTTGCTTGGAAAAAACAAGATAAAGATGTAACAACAGTAGATCTAAGTTCTTTTAGAATTTGTAATGCAGACTTAAAAATGTTCAACTGAGAAATTGATAGGCTTAATGATGTAAGCATTAGGAAAAACTGAGCCTAAAATTTCTGCCTGTTTTATCTGCAATGCTAGAGGGCTGACAAGAATTACATGACTTTAAACCTCAGGATACCCAAAGAAATTAGGAACTGTGTACTTTATCTCTAGTTTTGGTTGGCAGTGTGATCACTCTACTGAGATAATATGTAATGTACTAGGTGCAAGTTGCAAAAAATGATTCCTCATTCTTAAGGAAGAAAACAGGAAAATGTTACTTGCCCCCTGGCCCCCACACACAATCATCTACATTACTGGCCATAGCTCAAACTAACCAGTCCTCTCCACCCATCCAGGATTGACAGTAATGATGTGGTACTGCAGTGGTCATCTGTGTCTGTTTCTGTTCAGCATTCACTTGGGGTATGGATTAAAGAGATCAAACTGGCTGGGGGCTGCCAGAGTTCTGAACTTGAATTAAGGACTCCTAGGAAAGCTTATAGCTGATGGCAAAAGAAAACAAGTTTTCAGCCTTCTGTCTGATACAGAGAGATGTGATTGTAGTCATGGTGCCCAGGCAGATGGTAAATAAACACATTTTTTCTGCTTGTGCAAATATGTGTAGAGACAGCCCAAATGCTAGAGTGAGAGAAACAACAGACTGGCTAACCTTCTGGCTGAGTTGGAGTCAGAGCCAGCAGCAGCCAAGCTGTCTTCAAGCTCATCTGTCAAACACATGGTCCGGGGTTTCCCTGGCAGTCAGAAGTGACTGCTACCAGTGGCCCAAAACTTCAGCACTCTTGGAAGGCTAAGATGGGAAATGCCTACCCAGATCTCTTAATTCAGTGAAGAAAAATTCTGAAAGGCTGAGAGAAAAGAGGAAGTGTAAATAGAAGAATTTGTTAAACATGCCTACAGTAAAGGATTAAAAAAGAAAAACAGGACACATCATAGCCTGGTAGAGCTTGTCTCTCCCATCACGGACTAAGTGGCCTCTATCTCCCTGCAGCCAGTGATTCTGCAGATGATGGCTGGTCACCCTGGTCTGAGTGGACCTCCTGCTCTGTAACATGTGGCAATGGCATTCAGCAGCGCGGCCGGTCTTGTGACAGCCTGAACAATCGATGCGAGGGCTCTTCTGTTCAGACACGGACCTGCCATATTCAGGAGTGTGACAAGAGATGTAAGTATGTCATCCACTTAGAGAGGTCTGCTTTGTCCTGCCATCAGCATCAAGAGCAGTTCTACAGCAGGGTGCTCAAGAACACAGACTCCAGGCTCTCTGCGCTGAATTCCAGCTCTACTGCTTGTCTCTGTGCCCTTGAGCACAGCATGCCCTCCTGGCAGTTCCCTCCTCATCTGTAACACTTGGATGATAGCAACAGTTCCTGAGGTTATTTTGAGAATTTTATTTGGATAATTCATATAAAGTAATAGCAGAGTTGGCCTCATAGTAAACACCCTGCAAATGTTAGCTTAGGGACAGAAACCCATAAAAAATAGCCAAGTATGATTCATACAGTGACACTGCGACATTGTGGCCAAGAGCCAGCTTCTGCTACACATGAGGTTTGGCTGCCATGGACCACATGCTAGAAACATTTCTCTATGGGCCCAAGGATCTCATTTCTTTGACTAGTTCCAAGCCAGCACCATTGGTAACCACTGGCTTTGTGCTTTAGTTAAACAGGATGGCGGCTGGAGCCACTGGTCCCCATGGTCAACTTGTTCTGTGACATGCGGTGATGGTGTGATCACAAGAATCCGGCTTTGCAACTCTCCAAGTCCCCAGATGAATGGGAAACCATGTGAAGGCGAAGCCCGGGAGACCAAACCCTGCAAGAGAGACGCCTGCCCTAGTACGTGCATGCCTGGCCAGGGGCCACTTGCAGGCAGCAGCTCCACCCAGCTGGTGGCCTGCTATCTGCAGCCTCCAGTTCAGGAGGTCATGGGAGAGGGAGGGGGAAGGTTACTGACTAGGAAAACAGACAGAAGCAAAGTCTTGCATGTTCAACAGCTTCTCTTAATGAAAGACATTTCAAATTCACCCTCTTCCCAAACATTCTTTACATGTGTCAAGCTTAAGAGTTTTCTGTGACAGGTAAGGCTTTGGAAACTGACCTTGGTTTTTGCATATAATTCATTTTCTTACAGTCAATGGAGGCTGGGGGCCCTGGTCACTGTGGGATCACTGCTCTGTCACCTGTGGAGGAGGGGTACAGAAACGTAGCCGTCTCTGCAACAACCCCATGCCACAGTTTGGAGGCAAAGATTGCATTGGTGATGTGACAGAAAGCCGAGTCTGCAACAAGCAGGACTGTCCAATTGGTGAGTTACACAACTCAGTGCAAAAACAGCCTAAGAACTTGCTATTTTACAGTGATTAGCATTGCAAGGGGTTGGAGTTCTGCTTAGTCCTCACTGCTGAGTTATTCCAAAATGCAGGTGGACTGTGTCATCAATGAGTTGTCAGCAGACAAGACCCTGCAATATCTTATTTGTATTATTTATTAAGTGGTCAGCATGGCAGTAGAAGCAGTTCAGACTCGCCATTTACCCATCTGTCTCTTCTTATCCCAGATGGATGCCTGTCCAATCCTTGCTTTGCTGGGACCAAGTGTACCAGCTATCCTGATGGGAGTTGGAAATGTGGCGCTTGTCCTCCTGGATACGCTGGAAATGGCATCCAATGCAAAGATGTCGATGAGGTGAGGAACAAATGGCTCTGAGTTGCTACAGCTAGGAAAACAGCACCCTGTCCCAGGTGCTCTCTTAGGGCAGCAGTTTCCCTTTCTCCCTCCTTTCTTTGTATTCGATGTTCCATCCTTCTCTTTCCTCCTCCCTCCCTTCTTTTCTGTGCCTCCCAAGTACCGGGACTATTACAGGTGTGGGCCACAGAGGCAGCATTTTGTAAACAGTAAGCAAACCCTTATTTTCCCAACAGTGCAGAGAAGTGCCTGATGCCTGTTTTAACCACAACGGAGAACACTTGTGCAAGAACACTGACCCTGGGTACAACTGCCTGCCCTGCCCACCACGTTTCACAGGCACACAGCCCTTCGGCCGGGGTGTGGAACATGCCACAGCCAACAAACAGGTACAGTGGACTCAACTAATAGATTGTCAGAGTAGAAGAAAGCAGGCATTGACCAAAACAACAAGCAGAGGGAGGAATGTGATGTTACACCTTTCGCAAAAACCAGAGGAAGGAACGATCAGTCTACCTTTGAAGATGTGATGTAGTGGTCACCTTATTTGATAATGTTTATCTGAAAGCAGCTGTGAGCAGGTGGACTTATATTTACCCAGGAGCTAAACAATTTTAAGACAGGAAATGCAAAGCAGCATTTGCCCATAGTCTAGCTATTGTCAGAGAGAGTGGTGAAGGAGGAAGGTAACCTGTTTTCACCTAAGCAGGGCCTCAGTCTCCTCGGAAGCAACAGAAGCTGCTCTCTTCTTAGTTCTGTGGTGTGTGGGACTCTTGGAGGCTCTATGCTCATACAAGAATATGTGCCCTCAGGTGTGTAAGCCCCGAAACCCCTGCACTGATGGGACACACAACTGCAACAAGAATGCCAAGTGCAACTACCTGGGGCATTACACTGACCCCATGTTCCGCTGCGAGTGTAAGCCTGGCTATGCTGGCAATGGCATCATCTGTGGGGAGGACACAGACCTGGATGGTTGGCCCAATGAGGATCTGGTGTGTGTAGCCAATGCGACCTACCACTGCAAGAAGGTAAAGCTGCCTTCCCTCACGTTCCCACCACAGACAGGCCCAGTGCCCCTGCCAAAAGACACACTAGAGAATTTTACATGCTGTAGGCTTGAAGAGAAAACCAACAGATTGTCTTCCAAAGACAAAATGGCACTGATTCTTATTAATATTAAATCACTTGGTGCTAAAAGCATGAATGGGTCAGGCAATTGTGTCCTGCAGTCCGTTCTTTCATCCAAAGAAATGTTCATTCTGCTAGCAGAGTGTGACTTGTGTTTACAGTAGCTATAAAGTATAGAGCACTCATATAAACTCTCTATATGACTATCCCCAGAAACTGTTTCATTATTTAACTTTCCCATAAAAACTCTGACACTGTAAGGCAGCAGCATGCTGACTGCGGACAGTGCTTCATGCCTGTGTTGAATGGAGAGACAAAGACAAACCATAGCTCTCATGCATCTTCTCTTTTCTAGGACAATTGTCCCAACCTCCCCAATTCCGGGCAGGAAGACTATGACAAAGACGGAATTGGCGATGCCTGCGATGAGGATGATGACAATGATAAAATCCCAGACGACAGGGTAACAGCATGCTCCCATTCCGCTTTCATCTTTATAATTTAGTAAGAGCCTGAAACACTTGAGGATGCAGGCCAATTGTAGGCTTATAGTAGGAAATATACCAAATTGACACAGTATAATTAGAAGTTATTCATCACATTGTAGCAGTTTAAAGATTCAGTTTTGCCAAGAGAATTTCCAAATGAGTTTGTTTTTCACCTCTACCATTCCCCTGATTTGAGAAAACAATATGACAAGTATATAAACAAATGACACTTTGTTCCCCAGATTCATCTCAAATGTCATAGTTAAGCAGTGAGACTTACTTGGATAGAATGAGAACTGAGATGAGATTATATTTTACATCTACTCATTTGTAGCCAACGGGAATGCCTTTTTCCTTCATTATGTTCTGTCTTAACTTTTATAGATCATTTTACTGGCACTGAGTATTCATGAGAATATCTGCTAAGGAGAAAATGATTGCTGCAGGGCTTTACAATTTGCTTGGGTTGGAGATTTCTGCTGGTTTCTCAGGCAACACTATAAAGTGCTCCATTTCTCCTCTTTTGCAGGACAACTGTCCATTCCATTACAACCCAGCCCAGTATGACTATGACAGAGATGATGTGGGAGACCGCTGTGACAACTGCCCATACAACCACAACCCAGACCAGGCAGACACAGACAACAATGGGGAAGGAGATGCCTGTGCTGCAGACATTGATGGAGATGGTAAGGTGCTCCCACCTCAGGGAGACTGTGGAAGCAGAAATTGTCCACAGTTTCGATTCCCTTCATGACCATTTTGGTCAAAGCAACCATGGCTGGTCAGTCCTTTACTTGTCCTCTATCCTGCAGGTATCCTCAACGAACGAGACAACTGCCAGTATGTCTACAATGTGGACCAGAGGGACACTGATATGGATGGGGTTGGGGATCAGTGTGACAACTGCCCCCTGGAGCATAATCCAGATCAGGTAGGTGGACTCCTTTCAGAGTTATTCAGCATGGTGTTAGTTGCTGGGTCCTTAGGACAATGAGTTTAGAACAGTGCAGATGCTCTTTACTGCCATGGTGCTGAGCATTCGCACAGCCAGGTGCAGCATGTTCATGTAAATAGCCTGCTCTGTGAGCTTTTTACAAGGACTCCAGTAGATCTCTCCTGGACCATCCTGCAACTTCAGTATTGTCTTTTATAAGACCAATTTGACTTGTGCAGGGTAACCTACCAGTGTTAAGATAAATGATACTATTTCATGACTACTAATAATATGGAAGACTAAGGGAAAGAATATCTAGAAGCTAAGTTATCAACTCTTTTCATAGTCAATGATATAGTCTTAACTGGAAGAAATACTCAAACTCAAAACATTTCCTAAAGCCAGGAAAAAGCCCCTGTTTTTGTCATTCTCCCTATCTTACATTATAGTCAGCTCATCCTTCACCGGTACTAGGTAGTGCTTCTTATAAATAATCATTATACACAGAATAGGTTTCCTGTCTGAGGGTATTTCTCTTTTGTGTAACTGCTCATCACTTTCTAGGAATACAGATTAAGAGAACATATGTTAAAATGTATTCTTCTGCATGTTTGCAAACTACCTTTGTAAAAGTGGTGATTATTTTGTAAGATTAAAGAAATGAGAAGTTCAGCTTCTCCTAACACTTGCCCTAGTGAAGCCACATCAAGCAAATGGAACCACCTAGACTGGCTCT
>PVKN010013095.1:0-20197 GCA_004027915.1 Capromys pilorides
AGCAAAGGTTTTATTTTTAAAATAAAGGTTTTTATTTTTCTTATTCAAACAAGATAAAAAGCTACCCATATCAAAATAATTACATCATGTGTCAAATTTTTACATGTTTTGCTTTCGTAATTGGTTCAATATTATGATTTACATAAACATTTCTTTAAAAAATTGCCATTTTTGCTTTTCATGTTTTTATTGATATGACTTCTAATTTTGTACTAATTTTATTATCACCTGTATGAAAAAATGAACCATACTGTTGTATCTGATCATGACAGATCAGATGGACCACAGCTTATGTTTAAAAGGATGATATGAATTATGTTTATAAGTCAGTACCTACTACAAAACAGATTTTGTTCAGTATACAAGTAAGTAACAATTACAGGATTACTTGCAGTGGTTGACAACAGAATCAGATGTCGAAGGACACAAAAGATTTGTCTGTAAACTGAATTTCCAGAAAATACGATTGAAAGCTTAGAGCCCACTGTAGTGTTCCGTGTCAGTAGAGCAAAGTGTGTCTGTGCAAGAAGATTGAACAAACTGAGCTGGAGAGTCTGTGCGAGAAGGCAGGAGATGATTTTCAAGGTGACCATGAGTATTGCAACTCTTTCTAGAAACATAACCAATCCTTTCTTGTTTCTGGTTTTATAACATCCTGGCAATCCTCCCTAGATTTGGTTTTCCACACCCAGAAATTTATGGGGGCAAATTTACCTGGACTTAACTTTACACAATTATGTATCACAGTCCACCCCTTGACAACTTCAAGTCAGACACATTTCTTGAAACTAGGGTCTCCAGCTACACAGAAAAGCTCATAAGTACGCCTAATGTGTTACAACTGTCCTGTATTCAAATGCAGATATACTGATTCCTTCCCCACACTAGAAGGATGTTGCTTACTCCTTTTTATAAGTAGAACAGTTTAACAGGTTGACTGTTTATTGATTTTTATACCAGAGTACAAGCATATTAAGAATTATTACAATCCTCATTTCTGTAGCTGATTATGAGGTAATAGCTGGTATTTACAACTGAGTTCTATCCATTCTGTATTTCCTTGGCCTTGAGGAAGCACTTCAGCAGGTCTTGCTACTTCAGTATGGTGATTTATACCCATCATACTGATCTTTCTGTATAGTTGGACATTCTACCAGGATTGGAATGTTATAGTTACTGTATAACTTCAATAAGAGGGCATAAAAATGCTAGCAGACACCCTATGGGATTTTCTGCATGCTAAGTATATTCATTCCTCCATTGAAGCATAATAGTGTAATTCTCCTTTGACAGTCTGTGTCAGTCACTTCTTCCAATAATGTAATGCCCTTGTTACATTGTTTCCTCAGTGTCCTACAGAGACCAAAAGGACCAGGGGAAGTCTTCACTTCCACCCTGCTACAAACCTCTCTACCTCTGGTACTAGGACTACTTTCTAAGAGCAGCACATAAAGTCATGAGAACAGTTTGCAAGATTTTTTTGTTTAATTGCATGATGGTTGATGTGGCATGTGTATCTGAGGATGGTAGATTTGGCAGAAGCATTGTATGCAGAAAAGGCATGTCCATATCCAAAACAAGTGTCCATGTCAAGGAAAGCATACTCCTTTCCTTGATGGACACTGTTCCGTACTATCCAGTTGCCAACAGACGGCTATCCTAGAAAATGGTGCCATATTTAGGAGTCAGTGTTTGTCTCTTGCTGCTGGCATATTGGTCATTCGATAGTGATTGTAGTCAAATCCAGCTTTGTGAGTGGGAATCCGTGTTGCAGAGCATGTCTAGCCTCCATCCATGCCAGAGTGGCTACTCTGCTCATGAGTCTATTGGGCAAAGATAGGGATGACTTAAAAGAACATCTGACTACAATTTGTAGAGTGGTTCCCCTTATCCTCTTCATTGTTAATGTCTTCTTTGTGGAGATAACATTTTGCTGAGTGTCCACATACATTTTTTTTTTTACATCCTTTCCTCATTAAGATAGATCTGTCCACATACTTCACCTCGAAACACCATTGTCACCAATTTCCATGTATGTTCTAATTTCCTGAATACACAACCAGACCATTGACTGTAGCCCAGAAGTCACCATGCAGTCACACACGTTATTTTTCCTCCCAAGAAAAGATGCAGTAAGCCACACACTGCTGAATTTTACCCACTGTGAATATTTCTCTTCCCTGTTGTCTAGCAGAGATGTGTTGGACAGGAATTATCATGCGGAAGCTACCTAACTGCAGATGGTGCTGATGTAATATGCAGAGCCATCTGTAAACTGGCTATCCTTTTTTTGCTTCTAAAAGCTCATTATTTGGTACATTCCATAATGCCATAGGTGCATGTTGGGAAACAGAAAGTGATTATACAAGAGTAGAAGCCATGAGCACATGAGGAACTTCTTCATGTAGCTACACTTGAATTTCACTGGATCACATATGTCCCATTTTCATTTAATAAGTGTGGTGCATGTTCTACATAGGTCTCAAGGGACAGATAACACCCAATTCTTGGTATACAGGTCAGGTCACACAGTAACCTGGTATCATGTGATCAACTGTTTGGTGTCCACTAAGCCCCAATGGCCAAGTTCCATTTTTCAAAGGGAGATTAACTTTTTTTTCTTTTTTGAGACAGGGTCTTGTTATGCAGTTCAGGCTGGCCTTGTACTCACTTTTGTAGCCTCCAGGCTGGTTTCAAACTTGCAGCAATCTTCTTATTTCAACCTCCCGAGTGCTGGGAGTATAGGCATGCACCGTCATGTCTGCTTTTGTAATTTATTATATTTTATTTTATTCTATTTTTGCAGTACCAGGGTTTGAGCTCAGGACCCAGTGCTTTGTAATTATTTTTTTTATGAAATGTACAACAAAAATTGAGTAATTGTTTCCAGATGATGGCAGTGTCTTCCTACAAAATTGTAAAGGGTCTATGAGATTTTTCCAAGGAGGGATTGCCAGAGACCACCAACAGCATCCCTACCTGTCGCTGATGTTAGAAATACCATTCAGTCACCTGGATAATAACAACCCCAGTAGCAGAAGAGCCTGCACTGAAAAACCCATAGTGGTGGTTGCCTCCTGTTTACTTGATCCAGGCAGCATAGTATCAGTGATGCCTTGTGCAAGGGAAAAATGATCAGGATGCCTGAAAACGAAGATGTGACACAGGGCTGAAGTGTTGTTATAACCTTGAGGCAGGACAGTAAAATTCTATCACTGGCTTTACCAGTGGAAAGCAAGTTGTTTTGAGTGGATGTGAAACAGTGCCTGTGGTGGAGTTATCAGTTGTGTTGAGTTAACATACTGATACCTAGAATGTGTTGAAGCAGATACACAGGAATCTAAATTTTAAGGATGAGTCAACGGAGAATGGAAATTAATTTGAAGGAGAACTCTGAAATTGACCTTGAAGTTAATGTGTCCATGTACTCTGTTAAGCATGTGTACACATATACATGTGGTGGAAGAAGCTCTCAGCTCTTTCATCCTGGAAATTGCATGCTGGTTTCCATATTCCCAAAGCCATTCTTCACCTGAGAACACATCCAGGTCCCCACCCAGCTCCTGCCCACCTCACTGTCCTCTCCTGGAGTGAACAGACCTTGGCTTGGAGCAATGGACTCCACAAAGATCACTGAGCTTTCTGAGGGCTCAGCATCTTCCACCCAGGGACATCCCCACCTCTTACCCCTGGGGACCTCTTTCCGCCTCCGGCCTTTCTGTGCATGAGTGCTTCCCACATGAAAATGCTCCATAAAGCATCCACACTGAATCACATCACATATTGGTTTAATTCTGATTCTTTCTTAAACTTTGAGATACTTGAAGGGATTTATGGGCTTATTCTTTCAGAACATGGAGCAAAATTCATCACTCCTCTCTAAGGTGGTGGCTTCCATGTGTGCATGTCACAGGAAATCAGCCCGAAAATGTGTGGTGCCTCTGAGGTCAATACTCCTTGTGGTTCCCTCAGGTGTATTTTTAGGATTCAGGACCTGGCCTAGTGAAACTCTCATAGACACTGTCCCTCACTATGCCCTGTTTACTTCCTGCCTCACTAGTGATGTCTCTGGGTGTGGATCCATCCGCACCCAGACAGGGAGAATGAGTAGAGATGGAGAGATAGAGTGGAGGCCCAAATGATAACTGGCAACACAAAGACCATGTTAGCATCCCTGGTTCCCTATTCCTGAGCTGATTTATCTGGAGCTTGACTCAGTGACCCAGGAGGGCATTAGTTTATATTAATGTGCAAGAGACATTGAGGAAATACCAGCATTTTCCCAGAAACAAACTTCACAGGGAAGCTTAGGACTCAGGTGATGTTCAGGGGCACTAGGGGCTGCTCAGGACAAAGCAAAGGTTGATGCCTCAGGCCACAAGGGTGTGCTGGAGACTAGAAAACTGGAGGAGCAGAGAGCCCTCAGAATCCACAGAGAACCAGCAAGGGGCCAAGGAAGAGGTGCAAACAAGGAAGCTGGGGAGCTGCCTTCCTGTCAGCCTCTGAGGACTTTTGTTGTAGCATTGTATTAACTGAGCAGACCCCACAATACACCCACTCCACTTCACATATGAGATTTCCACACTCCAAACTGCAAAGAATGTGAGGGTTTTTATGGATGATTACTTAGAACACACACTTCTACATATACATTATATATGAGTTTAGTTTTTCATCTAAGACTGGCCACATAGCTCAGCAGATTAAAGCACCTGCAAGCAGGTTGAGGAGGCAGGGGTTTGATCCCTGGGCCTGCTGTGCCAGCCCTGCCCCCAGGGTGTGCCAAGATGGTCACTTGAGACTGGGTATGGTGGTGCATGCCTGTAATCCCAGCACTTGGGAGGCTGTAAACAGGCAGATCACTATGAGTCCAATCTCGTAGTGAGACCCTGAACACCCTGTAGACCTTTCCCCCTAAAAGGCAGCAAAAAAAAAAAAAAAAAAAAGTTTTTCTTCTGCACCTGAAAACAAGTGGAAGGTCAGTATGACATAGATAATAAATATGCTTGAAAGAATTCTGGTTGCCTATTTACTATAAAAAAGTTGGAATTTGGCAAACATCATTTACTCTGTCTTGATATTTTTCTCATAGCAGATCAGTACTGTGGCAAGAGGTATAGACCCAGCTACATGAGACATTCTTATCACTGATGAGAGCATATCTTATAGACCTGTTGTGCTTCTTGTTCTACATGCTCATCTGTAGAACATAGAAAATAACTGATACTCTTTTTTTTTCTGGTGCCAGGGAAGGAACTCAGGACCTTGTATTTGCCAGGAAGGCACTTAAACCACTGAGCTATATCCCTGGCATAACCGATATTCTTAAGTGCACACATGTATAACTACCACAACGTGTTTTTGACAAGACAGTGAGAAATCATAACCTTAATATTGTTATAACACTTGTAGAAGAAGGCATCTTAAGCCAAAGGAGCTGAAGCATAGTATCCTATTCACCTTAGAAGTAGGAGAGACTGAAGCAGAAATCAACTTAGTTTGACCCCTTCCTAAAGTGCTTAGAAGACACCTGGGCTGGGCTGGGCCACCTCCCAGCTTAGGCTTACCTGAATTGCCCTGTCCTTTATTCCTTCCCATATTGTTAAAACTTCCAAAACATAACAAAGATAAGGGAGCAAGCAGGAACAGTTAAAAGATTCAAACTATATGCCCATATGGGCCATAAATCTCAGTGCCCAGGATATGACTCCATACACATAGGTGGGCACAACATTCCAGCATGGTCGCCATGGCAATCAAGGAACCTACAAAGGAAAAGGAGAACAAAGGAAAGGACCTTGCATTCTTCCAATTCTTGGGGGTGCACATCGGATGCAAATAATAAAGACACTTTCTCTATAATATGGTCTGTGGACAATAATTCCACCACTACTCTCATTAACATTCTACCTTCACTGTCATAGACTTCCACAGTACAAGAGTCTATGTGATGGGATCACCCCTGTCTGAACCCTGGAGTTCTATAGGGAAGCCCAGCCATGGATAGCAGGAGTGTCTGCAGGAGGATCAGGACTGAACACAGATGTTAGTTATACCATGACGCTTGCACTGACCTGGGTTTTTCTTCTTAGTGTTTTAAAAGGTAATTTATGGGGCTGGCGAGATGGTTCAGTGGTCTAAAGCGCCTGCTTAGGAAAGCTCAGGCAGCTGCAGGGACTGCGGTTCAGTCCCTGGCACCACATGCTGCGCCAGCCCCACCACCAGGGCAGGCTGAGCCAGCCATAAAATAAATAAATCTTTAAAAAAAAAAAGGTAATTTATGGAAAACAGTGAGTGTGAGCGGACATGACTGGGGTAAGCAGTGCCGTTGTGTGCTGTTCCCTGAAGAGGATGCCTCTGGGTTCGCAGTGTCCAGTGCAAGATGCAGCTGGTGCCATCAAGGAGGGCAGACTTGGTGCAGCCTAAAGCATCCGTGAGACTCTATTGTGCAGCCACTGGATTCGCCTCCAGTGATTAGTTGATAAATTTGGTCCAACGGCTGCAGGACAGGGGCTACAGTGGATCTCAACTATTAAGTATGGTGGTGGTAGCGCATACTACACAGAGTCTATGAAGGGCGATGCCTCCATCTGGTTTTCAAGGCAAGACCCAAACATCTCACACAGGCAGGAGACACTGCAGAAGGGCAGGAACTTGAGAGACTCCCCCCTCTACTGAGGCAATGCCAGCACACGTGTGGGGTGAAAGCCACCACAGAACTCGAGCACAATGTGTGGCGCGTCTGTGGGCTAGAATAGATCTCATACATCAGCAGCAGTGGTCACACCACACAGTGCATGATGGTTCAAGCCATCATCTTCAGCCGCAATGCAAAGTACGCTGTGTCTGCAAATGAACCACCTGAGATCGGAGGTCAGGTCTGTGAATTACTGTGTGAGACACAGGATGCAGAGACAAGAGTGTGGGGCCAGACACAAAGCTGCCTGCAGGGGCGATCACGTCCAGCAGAGGACGCCACTGTCCACGGAGAACCAGGCAGGGCATCTGGAGCATGTGCAGGAGGGAAGTACTGCAGTGAGGGCTTCCTGTTGGCCTGCAGCTTTCCTTCTTTTTATGTATTTGATGCAGGGTTTCACTATGCAGCTTGGATTCATAGTGATCCTCCTGTTTTTAGCCTCTGCAGCACTAAGATTACAGGCATGCGCCACCACACCCGGATTCTCATACTTGGACTCTGTGGCTGGATCAGTAAGCCTAGGAGGGGGGCTGGCGTGGCACGTGTGGGGATCGAACCCCAGTTCCCATGCTTGTGCTTGCCTAAGCAGGTGCTTAGTCTGTTGAGCTATCTCACCGGCCTGGCTTTCCCTTCTGCATTAACAATGTATAAGCTGCAGTGAAGTATTGAAGTTCCAGTAAACATTTTCTGTTATACTTAATCACAGAAGGACACACTGAAGTCATGACTTCTTTCATGTCTTATATGTAAATTTTACTTGATAGGTAAACCAGACTCATACCTATCTCAAAGTAACTTGTGGTTTTTGTGAAGTTAGTTTTTATTTAATTTTTAAAAAATTTTTTATTTATTAGTTCAGGGCTTCACTGTGCAGCTCAGAGTCATAGTGACCCTCTTGTCTCAGCCTCCTCAGTACTGGGATTATAGGCATGCACCACCACACTGGGTTTTGGTGGCCTGCACTGCGTGGGACCAGCACGGCATGCTGTACAGGGCTCAAACTTGGGTCCTTGAGCTTGCCAGACAGGCTCTTAGACCACCAAGCTATCTCCCTGCCCCTAGCTTTATTTTCAAGGCCACATACTCATCATCTAAACTGGATCTGCTACTAATTTAATGTCAATGTGGAGTAACAGTCTTATGCAGAAATAAATGCTTCAGATTAGGAAACTTATTCCTTCACAACCCTCCCCATGGGGTCTGAGCACACGCAGCTCTGTCCGCCTCTGGGCCTGGTCCCCAGGCTCAGCCCCAGCACCACGCAGAGCCTGCACTCGGAAGACCAAGAGGGGCAGCCGGACTGTACAGAGCGCAGCGTCCAGGGTCCTTGCCGTGCTCTCTCTGTCCAAGGAGCTGAGCAGGACTTGGGCCTCTACTTTTGTCTTGCACTTTAGTAATTGTAAAATTTACAAAATACAGTAAAGCTATTCTTGATTTTATTTATTTCTATTTTTGGTCAGGTGACACATTTATTGGCTACTCTCTTTGGAGACTGTAAAGAGCCACATGTGAACAAAGCAGAAATCACAAGGCTGGTACTTTAGGCAAGATCTTGGGGGAAGTAACTGGTTGAATGGGAGGTCCGCCATGGCTGAAGAATCTCGCAGGCTGCTTAGATTTAAAGGGCTTCCTCCAGCTTCAACCCCTGAAAAGCCACAGACACATCTTGGGTCCCTCCACAGTGTCATCGTCGCCCTTAGTCTCTAGGTAAATGTCTAGAAGCACACACAGCCACTGCAGCTGGTTGGTCAAGAGCTGGCCACTGTATTTAACAATATATTTGTTAATTTTCCTAAAACAACCAAACATGTACCTATACTTAATAATGTCATTCTTATCATCATGGTTTTCTGTGTTCAAATATATAGTGAACAGCACAAGATCATTTGGAAGCACAGGGCCAGCCAAATAGCTCAGTGGATTAAAACGCCTGCAAGCAGGCACAGGGGCTGGGGGTTTGATCCCCAGGTCTCCTGGCCCCAGCCCTGGGGCACACTGAGATGTCAATTGAGACTGGGCATGGTGGCGTGCACCTGTAATCCCAGCTCTTGGGAAGCTATAAACAGACGGATCACTACAAGTCCAGTATAGTAGTGAGACCCTGAACACCTTATAGACCATTCCTGAAAATACGAAAAAAAAAAAAAAATTATTTGGAAGCAAATACAGGGTTCATGAAAGCCGGGCTGAGGTGATATTCTCACAGATTTGTCCCCTTCTCATATTCACCTCCTCACTCGCTCTGCACTTCACCTGGGCCCAGTCCTGTGTTTAAGGATATGTATATATATATATATATATATATATATATATATATATACACATACATTTTACAATGAGATGTCCCAAGTGCATCTGTTATTTCTCATCCAGGACAAGGATGTCTTTGATAATGTGGCCTGATCCCATCCATTGCAGTTTGTGAATCACAGCTACCTGCACATCATGGAAAATGGTGAAGTGTTTTATGGATTCTCTTCTTTTTCCTTCTCTTCTATTACTCTGTGGTCAGTCATGATTATGCAAAAGTAATTTTCACATAGTGATCTTAGAAACCTGTCTCAAGTGAGAGTTCAAATTTGGTCACTGATGGTGCTTCTAGGTTTTGTTCTAACATCTCAAGTCATTGAAATTTATCACCTGCCTATTGAAATCTACAAAGATGTGGAAAAAGTTGACTTTATGATCTTTCTGCAGGTCAAGGAAAAACATAAAATTGTAGGTTGAGCGACCACAGAAATACTTCGAGAGAAGGGAAGATCCAGAACCTCAGGTGTGCTCCACTTCCTGGCTCAGAGTCTAGTGAACAGTGGAGGGAGCCTTGAGGGGGAGATGCTGTGTGACAGGAGGGCAGGAGAGGACCAGGATGAAGTCATGTCATGTCCAGAGGGCCACATGGCCCACATGATACCTCAAGAAGCCCCAGGATTGCAAGGCAACTTTGAAAAAGTTAATACAATGCTCCCAGATGAAAAGGAAGACTAGTCACTGAGAAATGTACACATCCTGCTCCAGAGAGAAGACAATCAAGAGAGGTGTTCTGCACAAAACTAGCCTACTAAGGAATAACGTTCACTTAACAACAGGACAAACACCATCTTTCAAGACTAGCATAACAAAGTCAAAATAGTTTGTACAAGAAAAATATCAAAGGAAATTAACAGCTTCGATGCAAGGAGCAAGTGTCAGGAATAAATGAACCCAACACCTAGATTTAGCTTGGGATGGTCACAGGAACAGGAAGTTATAGAGAACAGAGGATCTCACACTGTCATGCATATCAGTGTGAAGGGAATGGGTTAGGGCAAATCAGCTGCAGGACCAGGTCCATCAGAGAGGAGAATTCAGTGAAGCCACAGACACCAGAATAGATGGAGGAGAGGACAGGAGAGCCCAGTACAGCCTCTGCCTCCACCACGTGCCAGAGTGTCCATGGCCTTAGTCTCATTTTATTTTTCGCCCCCTGGAAACTTATTTTTTTGGGAATGGAATTGAACCCAAAGAGTTTATCCTGGACAATCTCAGAGAAAACCCCTGATATTCCTTCGTGATACCTACAAGCTGCTTCATAGCAGAATGTTAATTGATGCAATTATATTGCTTATAATTCACATAATATTTTTCTTCTAGATTACAAATTAACATATTTTAGTTACAAATTTCTCTTAATTTAAACATTACCTACATCATCGCCAAAAAAATCCCAACTGTGTGTTTATCTGCCTTCATGTCCTAAACTGTGCCTCAAAGAATGTAATGAACGGACTCAGGAAGAGCTTGGAGCTCCTGGGTATTGGTCTCAGCAGACGCACCTGACCCCAGTATTGATCAGCATCATTGCTGCTTTTCCGTATTGTTGTACCTTTGCCCTCTGGATGTAACTGCTACGAAGTGTCCCCCTGTTTCTCAAATGTGTCTCACAAAGTTCACCTTCCACCATTAGTTTATACCCTTAACTCATCATCGAGGGAAAAATCCATCAGTTGAACCATCCCTTCCCCTTCTTAAGCATAAAACCATCCACTCTCATAATCCCTGGTTTTCAGCTTGCTCATCACTGATGTCCTCCAAGTATTTATGCAAACTTTACTCTTCTTCATATGTCAATGTTTGCTAAATTTTGGTTCTTTCTACCAGCATTGTCACACAGGAATTATTTATTGAGAATAACGAATGACTCTGGGAGATTCCACCTATCATGAAGTCCTCAGTAAATTTGTAAAGCGTTTGCCATAGGATTCGGTAGCAAGCAATCATGAGAGTCCTTGATGCTTTGTATTCAAAAGCTTTTCATGGAATCCTTAGCTCACTAAGAGTAATCAAGAAGTAGATACCTAAATATAAGATATGAATGGAAATTTGGAGTTAAGCTTCAAGTTTAAGGACATTGTCACCATGTGCATGGTGTTCATATTACATAATTGGTCACACATAGATGACTATAATAAGGTAAGCATTTACAATTGACAAATCATCTCAAGAAAAGAAGAGCAGAAGCTGAACTTAGAAAAGAAATGACCACCCAGGGACTACACAAGGTGTTGTGTGGTAAGGGCACTCATCACAGATCGCTTCCTTCTCTTCCCCAGTGATTAAAAACATCTTTGTAAGATAAGCAGAGAACAAACTTCCCTATTTCCAGTTTCTGCTGGATCTGGTCAGCTGGTATTTTGATGACCGGCTGTCCTAGAGCTGGAGGTCAGTAGAACTCTGCAGACAGCAAAGCGGATGGTGAATCAAGGTTTCATGCAGCATGCAGAGATCAGGGATGACAGAAGCAGCTGTGTTTGTATTAGCTGTGGAGCAGCAGCACCAGAGCTCATGTGGAAGGGAGGAGTTGAGATGGGGCCCAAAAACAGAGAAGGAAATTGGGGAAGCTGATCTGGGATGAGAAAGGTGGTGTCGTTGCCTTACTTCCGCCACTCCAATGGTGTCAGCTTCCCAGCTGTCACAATCTCTAACACCATTTGATTGAGGAAAGAGGTTGCTCTCTGAAACATGATTACCATAAATGTCCTGGTCCGTTCATAAAGGAAAGGGACCACCCATATGCAAATATGTCTCGAAAATCTAGATTCAAATATCCTTCTTGAGCTGAGAGGCCTCACAGCTCCTTCTTCCAACAGAACTGAGATCTCTGAAGAAGGCAAAGTTGTGGTCTAGAATATGAAACTGGTGGGCCTTTTACTGTGCCTGGTGACAGCGCTCCTTGGTGAGTATCCTTACTGTCAGACTTCGGTCCACAGGATGAGTATAAAGGTAGGTGGCTGATGGAAAATTATTTGTTTCCAGGTGTCCTGTCCCAAGTGAAACTACAGGAGTCTGGACCTGGCCTGGTCAAGCCCTCGCAGCCCCTGTCCCTTACCTGCGCTGTCTCTGGATTCTCCATCACAACCAGTAAATCCTGGTGGAGCTGGATTCGTCAAACCCCAGGAAAGAGGCTGGAGTGGATGGGGTTCATAGACGACAGTGGTAGCACTACGCACAGCCCGTCTCTCAAGAGCCGCATCTCCATCTCCAGAGACACAGCCAAGAACCAGTTCTCTCTGCAGCTGAACTCGGTCACTACCGAGGACACAGCCACATATTCCTGTGCAGGAGACACAGGGATTTCACGCAACTGCGAGCCCAGACAAAAATCACCCTGCAGTGACACTCAGGACCAGTAGGGGGCGCACAGTACACACTGATGTAAGGAACCAACTTCCCAGCCAATGTGGAGCAAAATTGGGAGGTTTTTCTCTCCTGTTGATTAGCATCTCCATCAGTGGCCCCAGGTTAAAAAAAAAAAAAAAAAAAAAAATCCTAAGGATCTTTTATATCTCTGAGTCAATTTTTTTCAATATCTGTATCATATTGGTTTGCTCAGTAATTTTTTTTTTCAGTAGAAGTATTGATTACAGTCCAATTGATTGCATAGTCTTCTTAGTTTCTTTCAGGTGTAGAAACATTTAATCATGAAAATTATTATCTTCTTGACTACAAGTCTGCCCTTCACTTTTATTTCTGTCTCCAGGATATTTCATTTTGAAGAGCTTCTCCTAATTCTGGGCCATACACATTCTTCTACTCTGTAAGTGCACAATATTCTATCTGTTGATGTAGATATCTTAAGTGACGTGTTGGTCTCTTGTTGATTGAAGGGAGGGACTTTATAAAATAAAAAGAAGAGACAAAAACTGAGGTCAGGTGCAGGCCTCATGATTAGCAAGAGGTCTTAACAACAGCAGTAGGAGTGGTTTATTTATGCTCTTGCAAAGTTATGATCATGTGAGACATGGTTGCCTAGCAACAAATGACATTGTCCAGGGAAGATGCTTTTCCCAAGACTGAGGTATCTTGGTTGCTTTGGGCACTCTGACTCTGTCCCACCCTCACATTTATGACCAGTTTCCAGCTCCAGTCATCCCCAAGAGATACTCAAATAATACGGGAGCTATTTAGCTCTCCACCCATGAGGACAGTGGGCATTGCCAACCCACTGATATTTGTGTTGACTCAGGAGTGGTAGAGTTTTTCCTAGCATGTATTTGATACAGATCACCAATGCCATCACACACCTTACAATCATATAGAGGACTAAAAAAATTTTTTTGTGGACCCAATTGTACCTAATTCTAAATCTCCGACCCTAATATAAAGTCTGACACTTAGTGCCTATTCATTTTGCAAAGTCAGTTTACTGTATTTACATTATTCTCAATAAAGTTTGTACTCCACATCCAATCTGATTTTCAAGGTACTTAGGGGAACTGACCTGTACATTTTTCACAGCCCTCAGTTGACATGTGGACAGTGAGTGGCCTGAGCACTGAACAATAGAAGGTCAGGGTATGGGTAGAGGACTTTTGCCTAAGGAAACAGTCAAGGTCTGCACATATTGGAAACAGGAGGTCAGCTCTGCCTGTATCTATCCTGAGTCCCTGAGGACAAGATTAAGCCAGGTCCTGTGACTCTTACCTGGTATAAAATAATACAGAACCTTGAGATTTGACCTGGTATTAAAATGTAGTTGAAATGATTCCCTTGGAATCAATCATTGTGACAGCTTTTCTAGATGTCCACATGCATAGTCACTTCATTTGTATTTGAAAAGTCATCAACAAAATTCATGATTGTATATTAAATCTGGGGCCGGGGAGATAGCTCAGTAGAATAAGTGCTTGCTTAGGAAGTGCAGGATCCTGAGTTCAATCCCTGGTACCGCAAAATTAAATAGATAAATAAATAAATCCGGATAATGACCTACTTGTCGTCTGTCTGTCTGTCTATCCACCCACACTTCATCACACTTTTATTTGTTTCCCTACCATCTATTTATTTATTTATTTATTTATCTTCAGTGTAAATATGCATAATTTAAGAATTATATATGTAACTACTTACGTCTATGTTACAGTTATGTATTTGGCACAGGGTCTCACTACATAGCTTGGACTTGTAGTGATCCTCCTGTTACATCCTTCCCAGCACTGGGATCACAGGCATGTGCCACAATGCCTGGTTTTGATGGCCTGCTCAGCATGCCCGGGCATATGGTACCTGAATTAAACCCTGGACCTTGTGCTTGGCTAATCAGACACTCAGAATGCTGAACTATCTCCGTGGCCCTATATTATAGTTTTGATTCATGTATTTTTCTATCTTATACACATCTATTATCTGTAATCAAATATTTATCTCCCCCTCATCCACATGTTAAATTTTTCTCCACCAATAATCTACCTACCATGGAACTTTCTAGAAGGCAGTAAAGTGGAAGATTGGTGGCTATTTGACCTGTGAATGGCTATGCAGTACTTCCTGTTTAGCCCACTGCTGCCCAGCCTGCTCACTGCCTGCAGAAAGTGGTGAAAGAAACCACTTACTATGATGTTTTGGGGGGTCAAACCCCAGAATACCCAAGAAGAACTAGAAAAGGCTTATAGGAAACTGGCTTTGAAGTATCATCCTGATAAGAGTCCAAATGAAGGAAAAAATTGAAACAGATTTCCCAAGCTTATAAAGTTTTCTCTGATGCTGAGAAAAGGGAATTATACAATAAAAGAAGAGAACAGCAATTACAGAGGGTGGACCAGGTAGCGGCTTTAACTTCCCCATGGATACCTTTGATTTTTTTTTTTTTTTTTTGGAGGAGGAAGGATACAGAGAGAAAGGAGGAGTAAAAATGTGTTGCATCAGCTTTCAGTTACATTAGAAGATTAATATAACAGTGCCAAAAGAAAGCTGGCTCTGCAAAAGAATGTAATTTGTGACAGATGTGAAGGACAAGGTGTTAAGAAAGGAGCTGTAGGTACTGCCCAACTGCCAAGGTACTGGAATGCAAATAAGAATTCATCAGGTAGGACCTAGAATGGTTCAACAAATTCATGCAATTATATGCATGGATTGTCAGGGCCATAGAGAATGCATCAACCCTACAGACAGATGTAAAAGCTGCACTGGAAGGAAGATATAGAAAAGAAAATTCTAGAAGTTCATATTGACAAACTCGTGAAAGGTGGTCAGAAGATAACATTCCATGAGGAAGGAGAGCAAGAACCATGGCTGGAGCCAGGACATACTATCATCGTGTTAGATCAAAATGGTCATGATGTTTTTTTTTTTTTTTTTACTCGATGAGGAGAAGACCTTTTCATGTGCATGGATATACAGCTGGTTGAAACACTGCGTGGCTGCCAAAAGCAGATATCCACTCTTGACAACTGAACGACTCCTCTCATCCAGGTCAAATTGTCAAGCATGGAGACATCAAGTGCTAAATGAAGGCACGCCAGTTTATCGCAGACCATATGAAAAGGGTGTCTAATAATTGAAATTAAGGTAAATGTTCCTGAAAATGGCTTTCTCTATCTTGATAAACTTACATTGCAGGCAAAACTCTTCCTTAAGAGGAATAAAGTAGAAGAGACTGATGAAGTATATCAGGGAGAACTGGTGGACTTTGATCGAAATCAGAAAAGATGGCACCATTATAATGGGGAAGCCTTTGAGGACGGCAAACATCACCCCAGAGGAGGTGTTCAGTGTCAGACCTCCTAATGGGGCCAATGATAATGCTCACTGCTGGCAGGTAGTGTGCAGCAGCGAGTGCGCAAAGGACTAGAATCATCATATACTCACTACTTGCTATTGTTTTTGTTTCAATATCCAATTATACTAGCATTTTAAAAGTTGAATGAGGAATAAACGCAAATACAAAAGCTCTGACTTTGCTCCGTATGTATGATGACTTCAGTGTGCAAGATGAAGTTTCATGCCTGTACAAAGTACCTAACCCTGGTGTCTGTTAGATCATGCCTTATAACTGATTTCAGCTGCATACATGGGCAAGCTTAGACTGAAATGCTAGATATATGTATTGACTTTAGTGTATGACTATTCATTGTTAAGTATTGAATGTGATCAGTTGGAGCCGAAAGAAATGCCAGGAAGACTGGATTAATATTGCATCAGAGGACTCCCAAGCTTACCCTCACTCTAAGTGAGCCCCGAGACACCAAGACATCTCACATTTATTGAGGGCTAAAAGCAGGCTAAAGAATGTGCATAACTCTTTTCATGAATACAAACTACTATCGATTGCCTTCTGGCATTCATCAAACTCTAAGTTCACACAGTGCTAGCTGATAACATCCCAGGTGAAGCATCAAAGAACAGACAGGATGCCTCCTGTTGCCTGTGAGCTTGTATCCTTCCTTGCTAGAATTTACAAGAGACAGCAGCTCTCCTTGGGC
Organism: Capromys pilorides; assembly: GCA_004027915.1. Classification (NCBI taxonomy): domain Eukaryota; kingdom Metazoa; phylum Chordata; class Mammalia; order Rodentia; family Capromyidae; genus Capromys; species Capromys pilorides. The sequence continues at coordinate 16,435 of PVKN010013095.1, forward strand.
TCTGTTGCTCTTTGCTCCCTCAGGATGTCAGGCTTCTGGCTCATATCACTATAGTTAAGCTATGGATTAAAATTGTACTTAACTGGAATTCAGGAAAAGGAAACAGTTTGTGGAAGTGTTGGTCTGTTTATAGTTACTTATATTAGGTGGGACACATTGTGCTGCCTCTGCATTGTAATGCCTCAATTATTACTTGAAGGTGGCATAACATATAATTTAGCCTGTGATGTCAGTGATAGAAATGATACCTTTCTACAGAAGGGGTTTATCATAATGCTGCCTCTTAAGGACCTGCATTTCTAGGATTGCAGGCCCTTCAGCTGTGCCACTTAATATATATATATATATATGTATGTATATATATATATATATATATATATATATATATATGGGTAACTTTGAAATTAAAATGAAGAGACTATGCAGAAAGGTAATTTGCATGTATAAGAACATATTTGCAGGCTTACTTTAACCCTTTGCTTTAATGCTCGAAAGTAACTGTAATTTAATGGCAACACTATAGCAAATTATGATGAATAGCTTTACTTGTATGTTTTAAAAAGTCATATGTTCACATGATTAAATATATGTATCAGAATTTAAGCAATTGTTGAGCCAGCCAGGTAGCTCAGCAGACTAAAGCACCAGCTTAGACAGAATACAGGTACCAGAGTTCGATCCTCAGTGTGCCATGTTAGCCCAGCATCTGGGGAGGACTGAGACAGTGACTGTGAGTGGGCGTGGTAGTGTGCGTTTATAATCTTATCACTTGGGAAGCTGAAAAACAAGAGGATCACTACAAGTCCAGTCTGTGTAATGAGACCTTATAGACCCTGTACTAAACACATAAAAGTAAAAAAAGAAGAATTTAAGCAATTGTTGAAATGTAAGAATTTCTCCTTGGTATACTGATTACAAAGCAAAAAAAAAAAAAAATCTACCTATCATTGATGGATGTACTATACACATATTTTATTTGTTTTAATGACATAGGATTAATTTTAAATAGCAGATATTTAATTTATGCAGCTTGATGCATTTAGGTAGAAGCAAACATGTACACAGTTACCAAATCATTATGCTGTGAAAGCCAGTGGTGCATATATTATCTGCAGAAATCCCTGCTGCGCACTTTGATTCTATTGTGACCTTAAGATTTAGAATGCATTCCTCTCTAATATTTGTATATTTTAAGGAATGTTGTTATTTATAAGTGTGAGCTTCACAGTACATGTCCACAATTCACCTTGTATGTACAACTGAAAGTGTCCTCATGATTAACACACTGCATTTGCGCCTCCCAACAAATTATGACAACTATTGTTCTACTCTTTCCTGCCTTGCGCATCATCATTTTATGTTCTCCGTGTAAAAGGAATCACACAGTATCAGCCTTTCTGTGTCTAGCAGTTTTCTATAACAAAAGAAAAAGCAGAAGAGTGTGAGAAGGCAGACTCCGGGCACACAGGGCCTCACCTGGTAATCAAGTCGAGAAGCATCAGAGCAAGTGGTGCTTGATCCCATGCCTTTGCCTTAATGTGATGGGGAAGATGCTCACTCCTGTGGTGCTCTGCCACCACTAGACATCTGAAGGCATCGGGCAATCCTGAACTGAGACTCACTCAGCACAGAGTCTGAAAGAGACTCCTCTGACCACAAACGATGGGACACTACTGACCCGGGAACCGCTCAGCATCAGGTCCTGCATGTGGTGTCTGTGTCCCAGAAGCTCAGACTTCTGCCCATCAGTGACACACAGGGGACAAAGATGACATCTTTCTCTACGAACCAGGATACATGGAATCAAGAGGCAAAAATATAAATGGTATCGCTCAGCATTCTGCCTAGTGAAACAATAAACCTTTTTGTTTTTCTGCTTCTGGTCTTCTGTGGTCAAATACTTTAGATAGTTTAGTTCTAAAAGTAGAGGCACTTCAAGAAGGAAAAAAACGATCAGTTCCTCATGAAATTCAACATTCTACTGGACAAGTGCCCAATTTTGTTTCCCCATATGTGTCAAAAGAAAAAAAAATTAAGTTCTACTGTCAGCCCGCATGATTGGCCCTGAATACCAAGGAAATTCATCTGCCATTTCATATAGGTAGAAAGGACAGAATCGTCAGTGAGTGAGGCCATTGTGATAGCCTGGAGATTAAGTTCAATAAAGAAATTTAGATACTCAAGTCAATTAAAGACATCTAAATGTCCAGAACCAACTTTTTTGTTTTCAATGTATTTTAGGGTCTATATGGTCTCACTACATAGATCAATCAGACTTGTAGTGATCCTTCCAGTTTTTCAGCTTCCCAAGAGCTGGGATTGCAGGTGTGTGTCACCACACCCAATCTTAGTCACTGTCTCAGTGCGCCCCAGGGACAGGGCTGGCACAGCATGCTAGGGATTGAACCCCAGGCCCCTGTGTCTGCTTAAGCAGGTGCTTCAGCTCGCTGAGCTATTTGGCCGACCTTAGAACAAACTTTTATGAGTGGACCGTTGCATCATCACACACAGGTAAAATGCAATCACTAGCTGATAGACTTCTTGAAACCCAAGGAAACACAAAAAAATAATAATAGGAATATTAGAAAACACAAGCACATAACTAAACGTGTTATCAATATTTCTTCCTTGTTGTTAGATAAATATGTTTATGTTTCCATTCTCAGTGAAACATATTTTGCTATAGCAAAATGCAAGAGGCTGGGTAAATTAAGAAAGAAAAAGTGTTTATTCAACTCCAAGTCTTAGAGATCGAACATCCAACATCAGGTGTCCCCAGCTACTAAGCCTCTGGATGGCCCCCATGGCTGCAGCACAGGAAGGCAGGAATGTCAGTGGGTCTGACCAGGTGGGCTGCAAGGCGAGATGGTGAAGTGAAACAGAGACTTGTTACCCACATTCCTGCCTCTGATGTCTACCTGTTATCCTAGAAACTAACACATTGTACCCAAGCAGATTTTCTCCATTTTCCATATCATTGCTGGAGAGAAGCAACAACAGCTTTCTTTGCATAAGAGTGAAAAAGTGATATTCTGAGAGGACAGTGCTCACAGTAGAATTCTGTTTTCTGAGTGTGTAGAGGAGAATATTTTAATGTTCACCAGATGAAAAAGCTTTGCTTTTCTATCATAAAAGTTACAATTTTCTATAGAAATCCACAATCAGTAGTGTTTCCAAGTGTGGCTCTGTGCAAATCCTTTTTATCAGCAGAATCCCTCAGTGAGGTGGAGGAGGCTGTGCTCCACCCTCCACCTTCACTTCATTATGCTGTCTCAGTCACAGTCCTGGATGTGCTGAAGGACTCAGAATAAAAGCTCCCCACAGTTATGAAGTGTAGTAGATCATTGTATCAACCTATGATGAACTTGTTTCTTCTAAAAATACTTATTATTGCACAATTTTTTTCTCATTAATGGTGAAGATTCTGTCAAAATAGCACAGATATTTTATGCTCTGGAGTTCACCTTTTGTAACATATGAACCAGAAGAGTGATGACCAAGAACAATTATGATGTAGCTGAATCCCAGTCTCCAAACAAGACAGTCCTCTGTAACTCACATGGATGTCCCCATCTGTCTCTACCACTGTGGGACGCTCAAATTCTACACATTGCCTCTCGAGGAAGTGCATGGTTTTCTTTTTTTTTTTTTTCTTCCTCTTCTTCTTCCTCTTCTTCTTCTCCTTCTTATTCTCCTTCTCCTCCTGCCCCTCCCCCACCCCTCCCCTCCCCTTCTCCCTGCCTTTCCCCTGTCCCTCTCCTGC